>BQNB010083637.1:0-12937 GCA_026074375.1 Tanacetum coccineum | reverse complement strand
AAACATATATTTGGCAGTTTTTGTCTGTTTTTGGTCATTTAAGCTCGTTTTTAGAGGCAAAAGATATGTGTAATTAAGCACATATCAGTACCCATAAAATTCTCATGGAAGAAGACTACGAACCAACGATTTAGCATCTAAGGCGGGTAAATCCGAAAATCCACGACGTCATCAAGAAAGAGGTTGAAAAACTTCTTGACGCCGGATTAATTTATCCGATCTCTGACAGTCCATGGGTAAGCCCGGTGCATTGTGTACCGAAGAAGGGTGGCATGACCGTCGTCAAAAATGATGAAAATGATCTTATTCTGACTCGATTGGTCACAGGGTGGAGAGTGTGCATCGACTATAGAAAGTTGAATGAAGCTACCCGAAAGGACCACTTTCCACTTCCCTTCATGGACCAAATGCTCGAAAGACTCGCGGGAAACCAATTCTATTGTTTCCTCGATGGCTTTTCGGGTTATTTCCAAATTCCCATAGACCCGAAGGACCAAGAAAAGACAACCTTTACTTGCCCATACGGAACATTTGCCTATCGTCGCATGCCTTTTGGGCTATGCAATGCACCTGGCACGTTCCAACGATGTATGATGGCAATCTTCCACGACATGATCGAGAAAACGATGGAAGTGTTTATGGATGACTTTTCAGTCTTCGGGGATTCTTTCTCTACATGCCTATCCCATTTGGACAAAATGTTAAAACGGTGTGAAGACACCAATTTGGTCCTCAACTGGGAGAAAAGCCATTTCATGGTAAAAGAAGGCATTGTTCTTGGACACAAAATCTCTAAATCAGGAATTGAGGTCGATCGAGCTAAAGTTGACGTTATCGCCAAGCTCCCTCACCCGACTACTGTGAAAGGTGTCCGAAGTTTTCTTGGGCATGCCGGTTTTTTACGACGTATCATAACAAGCTTCTCAAAAAAAATAGCCCGCCCAATGACTCACCGCTTGAAAAAGAGACTTCTTTTTCTTCTCCAAAAGCGTGTATCGAATCCTTTAATACACTTAAAAGAAAATGATTGAGGCTCCGATTTTGATTGCTCCGACTGAGACTTGCCTTCGAACTATTGTGTGGATTGCACGTGATTTTGCAATTGGGAGGGCTGTCCTAGGGCAACGAAAATAAAAAACAAGCATTTCCAACCAATTCACTATGCCAGCAAAACCATGACCGAAGCTCAAGCACACTACACTACAGGACCGAAAAAAAGAATTACTTGTCGTAGTGGACTCTTTGGGAGAAATTATTTCGTGTCAATATTTGTTTTGTCCAAAAGCATAGTGTATACCGACCATTCTGCTATAAAGTATCTCTTCGCTAAAAAGGATGCTAAGCCAAGATTGATGCAATGGATCCTTTTGCTCCAAGAATTCGATGTTATCATCCGATATAAAGAAAGGAGCAGAAAATTCTGGTCGTCCGTTCATCTCTTTTCCAGACTTGTGAACCCTCATCAGATAAACTCGAGAACAAGGAAATCACGAAACATTTCCTCTCGAAACTTCTTGGATTGGGTTGCTCTTCGTTGTTGATAGTACCCCATGGTTTGAGATTTCGCTAACTACATGCGGGGAATTTTCATTGTCAAGGGATGTCATCCAACAGAAAAGCAAGTTTCTAAGATGTCAACACTATTCTGGGATGACCCCTTCTTGTTATAATATATGTGCGGAATCAAATGACTCCGGCTCGGTGTCTATTGTGGCACGGCAAAGAAGCTTCTCGATTATTCTCAAAGCTTGCCACAAATGGATCCCACCGGGGGACATCATGATGCAATGCTCACGCCAAAAAAAGGTCTGTGATGCCGGATTCTTTTGGCCTTAATCTATAAAGATGCCTGCATGTTGGTTATAAATTTCACAGAAGGGATGAGATGCTCTAAATTCCGTTTTCAAGTTTGTGAAATCTTTGACGTTTGGGGCATAGACTTCATGGGACCGTTTCCATCTTCTAGAGGTAACAAATACCATACTTGTAGGATGTCGATTACCTGTCTCAAATAGGGTTGAAGCAAAGGCGCTCCCCACAAACAACGCTCGAGTAGTTTGCAAATTTCTTAAATCTCTCTTTGCCAGATTCGGTGCCCCTCGTGCCATCATCAGTGATCGTGGAACACATTTTTGCAATGACCAGTTTGCAAAGGTCATGCTTAAATACGGAGTCACTCATCGTCTCTCCACCGCGTATCACCCACAGACAAGTGGGCAGGTTGAAGTATCGAATCGTGGTTTAAAAAGAATTCTTGAAAGGACAGTGGGCGAAAATCGTGCCTCTTGGTCGGACAAACTGGATGACGCTCTCTGGGCCTTCCGTACAGCGTACAAAACACCCATCGGGTGCACTCCGTACAAGCTTGTATATGGAAAGGCATGTCATCTGCCGATTGAGTTGGAGCACAGCTTACTGGCCCTTAAACTTGCAAACTTTGATCTCCAAAACCCGGTTGTGATCAACGCAATTCAACTCAATGAATTAAGTGAACTGCGTGATCAAGCCTATGAAAATTCTTTGATTTACAAAGAGAAAACTAAGAGGATTCATGACGCAAAGATCAAAAACCGCGTTTTCAACATCGGTGATCAAGTCCTCCTCTTTAACTCAAGATTGAAAATTTTCTCTGGCAAGTTGAAGTCCCGTTGGTCAGGACCATTTACCATTGTTCAAGTTTTTCCGTATGGCACCGTTGAGTTATCCCAGAACTCCGGGCCAAACTTCAAAGTAAATGGTCATCGTCTCAAGAATACTTTGGAGGTGATATCCCTGCTCATGGTATCCCTCCCCTGACACTAAACTTACCTTTAGGACAACTAAATTACAGGGGGAATTGGGTGTGTTAAGCTTAGTGACCCTTAAACAAGCTGCTACGTGGGAGGCAACCCCCTAATGCTTATCCTAGTTATTCTAGTAGTAATAGTATTGCTTGCTTAGTTAATGCATTAAGTGTTTAGTTGTTGTGAGGTGGTTGCTCTTTCCTTTTCCATGTTTTTGTTTTGTTGCTATTTTTGTCCAGGATGTCCCAGATTTTGCAAGCCTCTGTGCTTCCGAGTCGGTATTTTCTTCGATCACAAGAGCATTCACAATCCTCTGACTTCATTTGGGAATCCCATATCCTAATCTTATCAACTAACGTTTATCTTTAAGCATAATTCATAAACGACTTAGGATTTACGTAGGAAGAATCCCTTCGTTAAAAACATTGAGGAAAATGTTTCATTCTAGTATGGGGGGATCTTCGATTTGATTGTGCCTGCAGCCGTTGTTTCTCACGTAATCCCGTTTTTACCACCAAAATTTCAAAAAAATGAAAAAATTTAAAAATTTTCAAAAATAAAATAAGTGTTTTGTCACAATTTTGACTTTCCTGCGGTAGAATAAGAGTAAATTTTGACTCGGACTATCGAGCGTGTTGCAGCTCTAGCATGTTCCCTTAACTTTTTAGACAAGCATTCGCGGAATATTCCCGAAGAACGAAAAATGATAGTGTTAAGTATGAGTGGATGCCTAAACAAGGATATTTGAAATTTTAAGGGCTCATGTGTGTAATTGTCCTTTTTCTCCTTAAGCACTTAACTGATTAATATACGTGCTACTTTTGGAATTCAAACTTAAATCAATAATTTTTATGTAGTTTTTAGAAAAACTTTAGACTTAGTTCAAATTTATATTGAATATTTTCAAAAGATGTTGTCCAAATAAAAAAGATGATGAAAAATGCAAATATATAATAAATAATAAACTGGGGGTTGATAAAAGTTTGCTGTATCTTGCCTGGGGCTCACAACCGATGTTACTGCCTCTAAAGAAAGCACATAGTAAGAATATAATCGAGACTGATAAAAGTTTATTGCATTCTTGCCTGGCTCAAAACCGCTGTTCGGACTTCTAAAAGGTCGGTGTTTACAATTTGCATAAAATGTTTAATATCTAGTGTGAATAATAAATAAAAAGATTTTTTTGTTAAATTTCAATATGCTTTTGAACTTTCGGGCTATTCTATTTTATAAGCTATGTGTATACGGAAAAATCCTGGAGAGTTTTTGACCACTGAAGGTCTGTGAGGCCCGATACTAGTTCTTGTGGAGGTGTCAAAAAGCCCTGGTAACTTACCGCAAGGTTGGGGGATGTACCGAGGACGAAAGAGCTACATGGGATGATCTCGCCTTCAAAACTCATTATTCTCGGGTGGAACGTGAAACATAGAATGTTGCAAAACGTTGATCCATGGTTGAAATTCAAAATAGCACATACACCTAAGATATAAATTGTTTAGGATGTGAAAAGTTTTACAGTTGGAAAATATAAGTATTGTTAGCATTCTTAACTCATAATTAACGGTGATTTCGTTTTTTAAGCTTGGTTTGGAATAAGTGCAAAAGTCCGAAAGGAAACGATGGAATTTATCCTTTTTTGGGGCAGTCTCGGATCGAAATGCATCTTGTTTCTTGATCCCTTAAAGTTAATTAAATAACGAAAGTTCAAACATTCTAGTTAGTTGATATAAAAAAATGAAAAATACAAAAAGATGTGGTAGGATAGTTGTATATATTAAAATTGATAAAGACGGGGGCATTTTCAAAAATTTGAGTCTTTAACTTCCTCGATGAACATTGCTACTTTTTCGAGGTTATTAGTCGCGGGTGATTCGAGACTTCTTAGTTTTCTTACTTCATAGCATTGCGTTGAGACACGGCAATACCTTAGTATGGGGGGATTTTGGTATGTGTTTTAAATTACACATACCTTTTAAACTTTAAAAAAAGTGAAAATAACCAAAAACGGACTTAAAATACCAAAAATATGCTTGTTTTGCTAATTGTGTTGTACAGGAACAGATATCTAAGAAAAGGACAAAAAACGAAGCCAAAACAACAAAACCGGACACGGAATGGAAAAGCATGATAAAGACAAAGTCAAGACAAAGCCCAAGTCTGAAAAAGTCAACCAAAGTCAACCCCGACAAATCCAAAGTCAAAAAGTGAAGAAAAATAAGCTTAGGGGCCAAAATTGCCAAGTCCCTAACTTATTTAATGAAGGAAAAGAAGAAAATACTTGCAAGGGTTAAAACTGCCAACTCTCCAAAGAAATACCACATGGGCCATTTCTGCCAACCTCCATGCTTGTAACTCACAAGGACCATGAATGAAATAACCCATATAACTTTCAGGGTTGTTTCTTGCCAATTGGCCAAACTATAATTAACACAAGGACTGAAATTGCAAAGACAAATATATACTTGGAGGACCATTTGTGCCAATCACCCAAACCCACACCCCCGTTTTTGAAACACTGTACATCTTCTACAAACCTTTCCCGCCAAACTTCAATTCCCCCCTCCTGTCACTTTCCACCTCGTTGACCTCCCCACATCCCTCCAAACATGTCACTAACCTAAACCCCACCCCCCACATGGATGTGCCAAGCTGGCAATCCTAAACCCCTCAAGATTCGAATCAATGGTTGTTATAACTCGGATTGGGCAACAAGAAAAACCAAGGGCCAGGATTAACTTTGTGTTTATACTCTCACAACAAGCACAAAGAGCTGTTTGTGTCTCTACAAAGAAGCACACAAGTGAAGACAAGAAAGCCAAGACCTTAGCCCGTTTTCTATAAAAAGCTCTTGTAAGCCCTTGAGGCTAGTTAGTTAGTTTTTTTTTATTAGAGAGTAGTTTTTAGTCCAGTTAAAAAACTCAGTTTAACTTTATGTACTTGTAATTTTGTTTTAATGAAAATTTAGATTTAAGCTTCAAATTGTGTTCCAAGTTCTTGTTTCTCTTAAGCTTACTTTTAAGCTCTTATATAAGCACTTTATAATCTGTTTTAAAACTTTGATACAAGATACCAAGAAAAATTAAAAGGAAAAAAAAGTCACTGTTTGATTAAGCCATGGATGAATGAGCAAACTTGGATGGCTCATTGGGTGTTTAGTATAGCTTATTTATAAGCTTGGGTAGGATTAGAGCTTATTTAGGTCCTCATTACTCCTGTTTTGAGCAAGGAGTCAAGGTATACTCCTTTTTAAATTTTTGCTTAAAGTTACTGTAGCATAGCTTAATTTCGGCTTATTTATGTCTTTTTGTGCTTATTTGCTTTTGCCTCTTATATTTTAGTGCTTAACCATGCTTGTTTAATACTTGTCCTTAAAAGTTTGTGCTTAAACTAGTCTTTATAGTTTTAAAATCCGTTTTTAAAAATATAAAGGGGTGTTTGGGTTAAGCCCAAAATGGGTCAAAATGGCAATGTCATGGGTTGGGACCATTTGGCCAACTTTGGCCAACTTTAGTGAGTCTTTTGAGTCTGTTTTCCAAAAAATTTAAGTTCAAAAAAGTGTTTTTTAAGTTTTCTCATTGATTTCTTAGGTCTGCTAGTTTTAAAGAGGGGTCAAAGTGCTTATTAGGATAAGCTCTTGTAAACCTAAGTTGTAGTGTTAATTTGGTGTGATTTGTGTGTGTTAAAAACAAGTGGTCAAAGTTTATTTGGCTCACTTGCCAGTTTCTTTTTTTTCTGTCAATATAGTTTGGTGTGGTCAAAAGTAAAAAAAAGGCTCATTTTCAAGTTTAAATCTCAGATAGTAAAAATGGTTCTAAGCTCTTGAATTTTTGAGCATAAGCTCAAAACAAGCTACTTTTCATCTGTTTTAAGTTTCCTTTTGGTTTAGAGCTTATTTAGGTGCTTAGTTTTAAGCTTACTTTTTCACAAAATCTAGTCATAAAACTGCCCTGGTGCAAAAGCTTATTTTCAAGGTTTTTTTTAGCTTAATAGTGAATCTTAGTTCAAGCTTTTGGCTTTTCTAGAAAGCCAATAAGCCCTTTCATAAGACCTCATAAGCTCAAGCCTAAATTCCCTCTCTAGGTTGCTTATATTTAAGCCCAAAATGTCCTTTTGGGACTGTTTTGGCCTGGATGTCCAGGTTTAGAGCTTATTTTGGTTTCTTGGCTTAAATTTTAGCTTATTGCTGTCTGTTTATGGCTTATTAGGTTAGATAGCTTATTTTCCTTAGTTTCATTACTTAGCTAGCTTATTTGCCCTTTAGCTCCTTTAGACCTTTAGTGTTAAATAGCTAAGTCTGCCCCCTTTTAATAGCCTACTGTCTTGCTTATTTGTGTATGCTTTTTAATTGCTTATTATTGCTTATTTAGTGTAGAGATAAGCCTGTTTTTGTCTATTGCTTTGTCATTTGCTCATTCATCTTAAAAGGTCAAAAAGAAAAGCCATTTAAGCCTATTGTCCATTGTTAGCATACTGTCCATTTTTACTTGCCATGTTCTGCTTATTTATCAAGCTTATTTCTGTTTTAGACTAGTTTCTAAGTGCTTTTCAAAGTTTTAATTTAGCTTTTTAAGTTTCAAGCTAGCTTATTAACTTTTTGTTCAAAAATAGTAGTAAAGTGTTAAGTTTTATAAAGAGTTTGAGTGTTTTGTCATAATAAGCTGTCTAACAGCTTATTTCTTTAGATTTTCAAAAAGTGTTTTTACAAAAGTTGATAAGCAAGGGCTTATCAACATCTTTGCTTTTCAAAGTTTTTCTAAAAAAAAGGGGACTTTTTCATTAAAGTCCCAAGTGGCTTTGTATTTAAGGGTGTTTTCACCCTTACAAGCTATAAGCTGTTACAGCTTATTTTCGGGCTTATTTATAAGCCTATTTTTAAGTTTCATATTTTCGTAGGTTAGTCATAGTGTAAAGTAATTTTAGTAAAATTTTCAGAATTTTTCAAAGTAGTTTAGTATTTTTTATAATTTAATTTAGTTAAAAGTTTTAAAAATTCATAAAAAATTCAAAAATTATCAAAAAAATATTTTTCTTTTTTAGAAAATTTTCTTTAGTCATATAGTTTGTAGGAAAAATACAAAAATTTTCGTAGGGTCATTTTTGTAACTTTTTGATTTTTAAAGAACGGGGCTCGGGTGCGGTTTTTGTCTTGACTCGTTTTTGGGTCAACTAGGAACCTCGTTTTTCAGTCTAGTCTTTTTCATTCTTCGTTATTAGTCCCCTAGAGTAGTTTAGAAGTGAAAATTTCTTCGTAGGGTTAATTTTGAAGATTTTAGGTTTTTGACCCTTTGTTCGGGATTCGTGCTCTCGTTTTCTAGCTTAATTTCATAATTTTTAGGTTTTTCTTAATCGTTTTTGTTTGTTATTGTTTAATTTAGCTTTCCACACTCTCAAATCATTTCTCTCTTTCAAACTCCAATCTTCCGACTGTATCGATTTTCCAGCACAGCCTCGTTGGGGATTAACGACCCGGGAAAATTCTATACTGCTCCCGGTTTTATTGATTTTTGTTGTTTTTTAGATTATATATATTATTATATATTTTATTATATATTTTATTATATATAGTTAAAAAATTACCAATCAACCCACAATCTCTACAAAGATTAAACACATGCTCATCATAGGTCTATGTAGAGGTTTTAACTCCTCTTTTCAATTTTTGTATGGTAAAGATGTTGTTTAACAATTATGTTACATCACTCTTTGATTCGTTGGGACAATTACAAGATTTAAACACCAGGCAAGCCCTACCTTAGACCCTTTAAACGATCTTGAAGCCACAAGACTTCTATTTTCTTCAAGAATTAATTTTGAATCAAAAAAATGGGTATAAGGTTGTGATGTGTGTCGATAAACAATTGAAGGATGTTTGATTTATTGGTTGAGTGTGTATTGTTGTGATTGTGTTATGGAGTAATAAGGATGGATGTAGATGCTGAGATGTGATAAGAAGAATGATGGGGGCATTTTATTATGAAGGGCTAGGGTAAAGTGAGAGGATAATTAGGGATTGATACAGTTTATCCTTAATTTTTGTGTGGACCGGGTTATAATCTTTGTTTTTGAATGGGCCGGTTCTGTGCAAAACAAATAGGCTGAATGTTTTTTATAACCGGATCCTACCTCAAATGATGGGCCGTTTGTAAGGGTAAATATTGCTGGGGCTTGAGGAATTGTTGGTGTTGGGTGCTTCATGATAAAGGCTGAAAATTTTATGTTTAATCCATTTTGGTTATGTTATTGGATTGAGCCAAGTTTTTAAAATAACCCTATGTCGGGTTAAAAGGGAATAGAAGATCACGGTGTTTTATTCTATCTTGGTTGGCAGGATTATGTTCTATTTTTTTAGCCGATATCCGTTAACAAGCATAACAACATCAAAAATCACGAACAACAACACAACAAACACAATACATTACACTAAAAATGATCCTTATCAGAATTCACCTTCATTGATAATGGCTTTTATTGAATTTTTATGACTACGGGGTTTTTGTATGATGGTACTTATTTGGGATTGAAGTAGTATTTCACGGGGAGTGTACTTATTTTGTCTTCGGTTCTTTCTACCTCCTCAACGAAGATGACTTGTTCGGGCATATACGGTTTGTGATGAAGACTTGGATATCTAGTTGCTTTTGTGATTCTTTCTCCCTATACCCACAAAGTAGCTATCACTTTAAGGAGTTACATTGTAGTACTCAGTGTCTCACGTAGTTGAGGAGATTTCAAGAGGTGTTGTATTTGTATACTTTGGTGCGGGTATATGGTACTTAGAGATTTGCCTCTACACCATTCTTCGTCACACGGATAGTATAAGATTAAGTCACAAGTCACGGATTGTGCTTCATTCTCGGGTCCGTTTCATCGGGTTGTCTCCATCAGTGGTCATCAGTATTAGCCTATAGAATTGGTAAGGGGATTTAGATCGGGTTGATCAAGAGAGATCTGTAAAGAGAGTACGAACATCTTCTCACAGACTATTGCTTATGCAATCACGGGCTATGAAGCTAAGCAAGTTGTTCCAGTTGGCATATGATGTACACATGTGTAGGATGATTCCTCGGTTAGTCATCATCCTGGAGGGAGAAATGTGTACATCCGGTACTTAGTTGATTTTTTATGTTACCATTTTGATGTTACAATTTTGACTATGCAACGGGATAAATTGCTTTCACACGGGACTTAGTTGACTTTGGTGAAACAATTTAAATGGGTACATCCGGGACTTAATTGACTTTGAGTTACCATTTAGACTACATAGAGGAACAAATTGCATACACTCGGGACTTAATTGACTTTGCTGTAGCAATTCATATCTGCACTTTCCTGGAGGGAGAGAAGTGCATTTCTGGGTCTTAATTGATTTTGGTGCTACGGTTTTGACTTCGAAAAAGGGGATAAAGTGTGTACTTTGGGCTGAATTTAAACAAGACTAGAATGCTTCCTAAGTGAGACGATGTTGATGATATCATCCCCTCCCACATAGTATCCTAAATGAGAAAGGAGGTCTTTGAGCCGAGTTGGAGGAGGTTGTATGACTCAAGACTAGCGCATTAATTCTTAATCGGTCTCAAGGGTGTCTGTTTGGGTGGGAGCTTAAGAAAGAGAGCCTACTATTTGAGAGGGAGTAAAAACTCAACTAGATACTGCACAAGAAGTTCAGAGCATAATTCACATCAAAGCCGAAGTATTCGGATATGGGAACTTCAAGGATGACAATTGAAAAGCAGATTCTAGAAAACTTTGACATGACCAGAAGTGCAAGAAAATGAAGTTTTTCAAGGCATGCAACTAATTTAGAAACTTCGAGATGACCAGAAGTGTATGAAGAAAGGTGTTGAAGACATGTCAAGAAGTTATACTAAGCAGTATGATTACAGTGTGTTCGTCTACAAGCTGAAGAAATAGAGCTGGAGTATTCAAAAAGATCAAGGTCGCTAAAGACAATCTCAAGGAATACTGGATGTCATTGTTATCGTGTTGATAATCCTTATCAAATTACTTTATTTTTGCTTGTAGGAATCATTGTAACCAATTCACGTATGACCCCATCTTGGATGGAGATTGTTAATCTTACTATTTTGTAAAGTTGGCGTCTTACACGTTGAATTGGGACTTAGCTTTAATCCATCTACTAACGCAGGGACTATTATTTTATTGTGTATAGATAGCTTTATGTTAGGCTTTAAATAAACCTCATGACTCTCATGAGGGGTTGGTTGAATCATTGTGTAAACTCCATTCTTATCTTAATAAAACACATAGTTCATTCCCTTTTCTCTCTCTACTTATTCTTACTAGAAACAATGATCTATCTTTCTTATTTTGATCAACCAAGACCCCTTGATAAGGTGGTTTCGATCTTTGACACTCTTCAATCTTACCATAAAGAAAAGCACTTCTTGACATCCATTTGGTTACTCCACAATGTCTTTAAATGGGCATTAGGCTAAGAATAGCTAATTGCTTCAATTCTGGCAACAGGGCAAAAACTTCATCACAGTCAAATCTTTTTTCTTGTGTGTACCTTGAGCAAATATCTTTCTTTGTTCATTTATCACTATTCCTCTTTTCCTTTTTTCAATCTTGCTTTATTCTTAATCACAATACCTCTTTCATCTTTCTTGTTCTTGTACACCCATTTAGTACCAATGGCCCTTTCGCCATTAGGTAAATCCATCAAGGTCCAAACCTGTTGTTACTTGAACTACAAAAGCTCCTCTTGTATAGCTTCTATCCAGCTTAGATCTTTTAATGATTGGATTACCTTCTTGGACTCTTCTTGTGATAAGAAACATGCAAACATACAATTCTGAAAGTCTTTATGGTTGGTCCTCTGACGTACTGAACTAAACATAGCATGTTCAGTCACACTCTTTGTCATCCTTCTGGTTTAAGGTGCTGAATTCAAATCTCCAATAATTTGTTCAATTGGATGATCTTTATGAATTCTTGTAGTTAGAATAGGACTGACATGCATAAATGTATCTAAATTATTCATGTCAGCCTCTGCACCAACATCTTTATCATCATCTGAATAAACAGTATCTTCCAATTCAGGCATATTTAAATCATCAACACATCCATAGACTATATTTTCATCAACAACATTATCCTCTATGCCAACAGCATTAACAGTTAGACTAACAATATTAATAGTGTTAGTGCTGTTAACACTAGCATCCTTCTCTTGATTAACTCTTGACTCCTCTATACTTGGAACCTCACTATCTTTCCCTTTAGTTGGATTTTCACTTTCATTCCCTATATCTTCAGCATCCTTCTTTTCCTCCTCCCCTGATGGTTTAAATCCAGCATCAAGAGAACTCTTTGAACTTTGAGAGAATAGTAGATCAACAGGCCACACTGGTAGTAGTATGTAATCTTTGCCAGGTACTATCTCCATTCTAGCTTTACCTGCATCATCACTTGCTTTTGTACCTGCACTACCATTATATTGATTCCCTGCAACAACTGGCTTATAGTTCATAGAGTTTGTTAGTGCATCTATATCAAAAAGCCAATTTGGTCCACTTCTTACAATATTAGGTGTATTCTTACTAAATTGAACATGCAGGTTCTCTTCTACTATTCTAGTTCTACTGTTGAATACTCTGAATGCTTTGCTATTGGTAGAGTATCTTATAAAGAACCCTTCATCAGCCTTTCCATCAAATTTACCTAGGTGATCTATGGTATTAAGGATTATAACAAGACACCCAAATGGTCTCATGAAGCTTAAAGCATGTTTTCTACCTAGAAAAAGTTTATAGGGGGTCTTGTTGTGAGGCTTGATAACTAACACCCTATTTTGGATATAACAAGCAGTATTAACTACTTTAGCCCAGAAAGTTGTTGGCAATTTTGAATCAACTAAAATAGTCCTAGCAGCCTCTATTAGTGTCCTATTTTTCCTTTCTACTACTTTATTTTATTGTGGAGTCCTAGCAACACTAAATTCCCTCTTAATACCCTTCATTTCACATAACTGATTCGTGACCTTATTCTTGAATTCAGTCCCATTGTCACATCTAATCACTTTTACCCTAAGGTTTATTAGATTTTCTATACCTGTTATGAATGTTTTAAGGATTTTACTAGTTTCATCCTTAGTGGCTAAAAACAAAACCCAACTAAACCTAATAAAATCA
>BQNB010083636.1:0-26627 GCA_026074375.1 Tanacetum coccineum | reverse complement strand
TCAATTCAGTTGTATATTTTACTGTGTGTTGTGATCTCATTTTACTTATTGTGTATATGTCATGTCATGGTTATGATTTTATGAAATCTAACGGGTATTATATTTTCTTGTGATTTAAAGAAAATGGCACCAAAGAAAAGGACCACGAGGTTAAACCCAAAAACAACAACCACAACCCCTGCCACCACATCTGTCACTTATTCCTAGCTTCAGGCAATGATTGACCAAGGCGTTACTGGCGCTTTGGCAGTACGTGATGCTATCAGAAGCACGAATGGCAAAGACAGCCATAATTCAGGAACGGGTGTTAGAAGAAATAAGCTAGCCACTAGTAAGTGTACTTACCCAAACTTCATGAAGTGCCAACCTCTAAACTTCAAAGGCACAGAAGGAGTTGTCGAATTGACTCAATGGGTTAAGAAAATGGAAACTGTGTTCCGTATAAGCAACTGTTTTGTGGAAAACCAAGTCAAGTTCTCCACTTGTACTCTTCTGGGAAATGCTCTAATGTGGTGGAACTCTCACGTTAGGACTGTTGGTAACGACGTTTCTTATGCCATGACTTAGACAGAACTGAAAAAGAAGATGACTAAAAAGTACTGCCCGATGACCGAGATTAAGAAGCTCGAAGTTGAGCTGTGGGATTTGAAAGTGAAAAGTATCGATGTGATAGGATACAACCAATGTTTTCAGGAATTAGCATTGCTGTGTGTTAGATTTTTTCCTGAAGAATCTGACAAGATTGAGAGATATGTCGGTGGTTTGCTCGACATGATCCACGAAAGTGTAGTAGCATCAAAGCCTAAGACAATGCAAGAGGTAACTGAAATAGCAACCGAACTGATGGATAAGAGAATCTGCACTTTTACTGATCGTCAGACAGAGAATAAAAGAAAGCAAGATAATAACCAACACAACAACCACAAAACAAGAGGCAGAACACCGGCATGGCTTATGTTGCAGGGTCTGGTGAGAAGAAGCTATATGGAGGATCTAAACCCCTATGACCAAAGTGCAATTATCACCACGATGGTCCATGTGCTCCCAAATGCCACAAGTGCAATCAAGTTGGCCATCTGGCCCGTGATTGCAGGAGTCCTCCTAATGCCAACACGGCTAATAACCAAAAGGGCACTGGGACAGGTCAGAAGCCTACTTGCTATGAATGTGGTGCCTAAGTACATTTTAAGACAAAATGTCCAAAACTAAAGAACAACAACAATTGAGGAAACCCAGCTAGAAATGTTAATGCTCCAGCGAAAGTATATGCGGTAGGCCATGCAGGGACAAACCCAGACTCTAACTTCGTGACGGGTACGTTCCTTCTAAACAACTGCTATGCTTCCATCTTATTTGATACTGGTGCTGATAGGAGTTTTGTGTCTACTACATTTAGCCCCCAAATTGATATCACACCAACTGCATTAGATCACTATTATGAGGTTGAACTAGCCGATGGGAGAATAATTGGGTTGAACACTATCCTTAGGGGTTGTACATTAAACATCCTGAATCACCCATTCAACATAGACTTAATGCATGTAGAACTTGGTAGTTTTGACGCTATAATTAGTATGGATTGGTTGGTAATGTACCAAGCAATCATTGTGTGTGCCGAGAAGATCGTTCGTATCCCCTGGGGAAATGAAACTCTAATTGTTCACGGTGATGGAAGAAACCGGGGAAACAAGGCTCGTCTGCACGTTATCTCGTACACTAAAACATAAAAATACATGCTAAAAGGATGTCCAGTCTTTTTGGAAAACGTTACTACAAAGGAGACGGAAGACAAGTCGGAAAAGAAGCGACTTGAGGACGTATCGATAATTTGAGATTTTCCTGATGTATTCCCTAAGGACTTGCCGGGTCTTCCTCTGACTCGACAAGTAGAATTTCAAATCGATCTGATACCTGGTGCTGCACCTGTAGCACGGGCACCTTATCGATTGTCGCCTTCTGAAATGAAAGAGTTGTCGGAGCAACTGAAAGAACTATCTGACAAGGGCTTTATAAGACCCAGTTCCTCACCTTGGGGAGCTTCGGTCTTGTTTGTCAAAAAGAAGGATGGATCGTTTCGAATGTGCATCGACTATCAGGAACTGAACAAGCTGACAGTGAAGAATCGTTATCCACTCCCAAGGATCGACGATTTGTTTGATCAACTACAAGGATCTAATGTCTATTCTAAGATAGACCTGCGATCAAGTTATCACCAGCTTTGAGTACGGGAAGAGGATATTCCAAAAACGGCATTTTGAACTCGGTATGGTCATTACGAGTTCCAAGTTATGCCATTTGGCTTGATGAATGCACCATCGGTATTTATGGACCTCATGAACTGCGTGTGCAAGCCATTTTTGGATAAATTTGTGATTGTCTTTATTGACGATATCCTTTTACTCCAAGAACAAGAAGGAACATGAAGAACACCTTAAGGCAGTTCTGGAATTGATTAAGAAAGAGAAGTTGTATACTAAGTTCTCTAAATGTGAATTTTGGATTCCTAAGGTACAATTTCTCAGCCACGTGATTGATAGTCAAGGCATTCACATGGACCCCGCCAAAATCGAATCCATAAAGGACTGGGAATCTCCTAAAACACCAATGGAGATTCGCCAATTCTTAGGTCTCGCTGGGTATTACCGAAGATTCATCAAAGGATTTTCAAAGATTGCCAAGTCGATGACCAAGCTTACTCAAAAAGGAGTTAAGTTCGATTGGGGAGACAAGCAGGAAGCCGCCTTCCAGTTATTAAAGCAGAAGTTGTGCAGTGCGCCAATTCTGGCTTTACCTGAGGGAAGCGAAGATTTCATAGTCTATTGCGATGCATCGCATAAGGTATTAGGTGCTGTATTAATGGAAAGAGAGAAAGTAATTTCTTATGCATCACGCCAATTAAAAATTCATGAGAAGAACTATACAACTCATGATTTGGAACTTGGATCGGTAGTGTTTTCTCTGAAACTTTGGAGACACTATTTGTACGGAACCAAGTGTACGGTGTTCACGGATCACAAGAGTCTACAACACATTCTTAATCAAAAGGAGCTGAATATGAGGCAGCATCGTTGGTTAGAACTGCTCAGTGATTACGACTGTGAGATCCGTTACCACCCGGGAAAAGTAAATGTTGTTGCTGATGCTTTGAGCAGGAAGGAGCGGAGTAAACCATTAAGAGTTCGAGCCTTAGTGATGAATATTGGCTTGGATCTTCCTAAACAAATCCTGAATGCTCAAACTGAAGCACGAAAACCAGAGAACATCAAGAACGAAGATGTTGGAGGTATGTTGCTTGAAAATTCTAAGGATCTGGAGAAATTTAGAACGGAAAAGTTGGAACCCTGTACAGATGGAACTATATGCTTCAATGGCAGGAGTTGGTTGCCATGTTATGGTGATTTGAGGACCGTAATAATGCACGAGTCCCACAAGTCAAAATAATCTATTCATCCAGGTTCTGACAAAATGTATCAGGACATGAAGAAGCTATATTGATGGCCCAATATGAAGGCCAACATCACCACCTATGTTAGCAAATGTCTGACATGTGCTAAATTCAAGGCTGAACATCAAAGGACATCAGGA
The DNA here is from genome assembly GCA_026074375.1 of Tanacetum coccineum. Classification (NCBI taxonomy): domain Eukaryota; kingdom Viridiplantae; phylum Streptophyta; class Magnoliopsida; order Asterales; family Asteraceae; genus Tanacetum; species Tanacetum coccineum. Next base: position 23,042 of record BQNB010083636.1, on the reverse strand, counting down.
TTATTGGTACAACCCGATATACCACAATGGAAGTGGGACAACATCATTATGTATTTTGTCACGAAGCTTCCTAAGTCGTCACAAGGCTATGACACCATTTGGGTGATTGTTAACCGTCCCACTAAGTCTGTAATCTTCATACCAATGAGAGAGACTGATCCTATGGACAAACTTGCAAGAATGTACCTAAAGGAGGTTGTCACGAGGCATGGAATACCTCTCTCGATTATTTGTGATCGTGACCCTAGGTTCGCATCAAATTTGAGGTCACTTCAGAAGGCTTTGGGTACTAACTTGGATATGAGTATTGCGTTCATCTAAATTGCGACGGCAAGCGAGAGAAACTATTCAAACTCTCGTGGATCTGCTGTGTGCTTAGTGAGAATCGATTCGGAAAGGGTTGGTTAACAATTCTACCGTTGGTGAGTCTTTCATATAACAACAGCTATCACGCTAAGCATAAAGGTTGCACCATTTGAAGCTCTTACGGTCGGATAAGTGTCGTTACCTGGTGTTGGGCCGAGGTTGGACAAGTGAATCACTGGTCCAGAAATAGTTCCAGAAACACCATAGAAGATCATCCAGAATCAAGAAGGATGCAAGTCGCGTGATAGGCAAAGAGTTACGTGATCTTAAGCGTAGCCGATGGCTTCCAGTTGGGAATAAGTTATGCTTAAGTTTTGCCTCTGGAAAAGGGTCGTACGTTTTAGAAAAATGGGGAAAGTTAAACCCTAGGTACGTTGGATGTTCAAGGTGTTGAAAGGTTAGATCCGTTGATAGAGCGTGAGCTTCTAAGGGCTGAGCTGGTTCACAGTTGTTTCGTATCCACCTGAAAAAAGTGTTATGCCGATGAACCATTAAACGTTGTTGGATGGACTTCATTAATGGAACAAAAAACTAATTTCTCCTCGTCGAGGAACAGGTCAAAATCATGAATCGTGAAGTCAAAAAATTAAGGCAGAGCTGTGTCCCAATTGTCAAGGTTTGATGGAACTTTAGGCGAGGCCCTGAGTTTACATGGGAACGTGAGGATCAATTTCAAAAGAAATATCCACATCTCTTCGCAAAGACTGCAACGTCGTCAAGTGTCGCGTCTTAAGCCTTGAGGAAAAGGCTTATTTAATGGGGGAAGACTATAAAACCCCGTGTTTTAGGGTCATTTACGACGTCAATATTTTCACTATTTATTTTTAGTATTGTACGCGTTTGCTTTTAAGTCGTAATCATTAAGTTAAATCGCGTAAGCTAAAAATTATCATTCAATGTAAACGGGCATCAAATAATTAAATGTTTACATCAAGCAAGTGTTAAGTTATTATTTAGAGTATAATTATTAACTTTGTTCATTTTATTTTTATTGGTTACGTAAAGTGATTACGTTTCATGATAAAATATGTTTAGGCATTCCCGGAACCACCAAAACTTTTCTACGCTTCAACAAATACCCACAATTGTACCCAATACTCAAAAATTACAAAATATCATCACTTATATACATGTATAACCGGATATGGATGAGGAGATACAAAGATATTATCAAATTTCAATCACACTTCCTAGAATTCATGGGATGACTTCTCATTTAGGGAACCACTAGATATTTTCATACTAACTCTAATAGTGAATGACCAAAGTCTTCCTAGAAATCCTCTAGATGTTCCTTGACAAGTCAAGATGTATATAATGCCTTAGCTAGTGGAAGTAACACACACACTCTCATTTCTAAAGTGGAAACAACACAAAACTCTCTCTTTACCCTCCTCCATAGCCACGGCTTGAAATCAAAACCCTAAACCATCCATAAAATTTTTATTTACCACATTTCCAAGTGTTCCTACATCATATCTAAGATAACCCAAGAAGGTTTGAAGGTTTGCTTTAAGGTTTACAAGTGTTAAAGCAAGAAAGTTCAAGATTAGGGTTTACTTGAAATTAGGGTTTTCAAGGTCTTGGAAGCTATGGTTTGTAATCTAAACAAGGGTTTAGATCTTGTTGTTCATCACCACACTTCATATTAAGGTTACCTAAAATCCTTAATCTCTTTACATTTGTGATTTTATGCATATATGATGTTTATGTAGTTAATCACCATCTAAGGACTTATTTACTTGTAAAAATAGATTTTTACACTTGTTTATGATTTGGTATACTCTTACATATGATATATGGATATTAACATCATGTTATAATGGATGTGTAAGTAATGTAAAAGTATGGTTTATGTATAAAAAGTATATATAAACAAGTTACCTAAAAAGTATATATATTAAAGTTCATGAACAAATGAGTATGTAAATTAATGGATCTTGTGATTTCTTGGAAAACATTTGGAATAATCATGGACTAAGGACCCTAGGTGTGTAATACATGTGATAATAAGGGTTGTAATGGACTTGTAACAAAGTGGTAAAACTAAAAAGTTATAAAAACAACTTTTAAACACATTTTGAGAAAATATCAAAAGGGGCTGTTAGAATTCGAATTTTAAGGCATATATTTTATGATTTTATAAAATACTACATGTCACAAGGATCGTGGGCATGTAAAGAACACGAAAAACTGATTTATAACGAAGGAGATACGCTAATTTTAAGTTATACATTAATTAAACGCGTTTATAAAAGAAATTTTATAAAAACCAATTACTATTCACATCTAATGAAAATATAAACATATTTTTATCAGTTAGTATATAATTTTAGGATTTCAAAACAATAAGAATCCTAATTTTATGATTAATAACGAAGGAGTTATGAATTACGTGAGTTTACGACAATAAATACTTTTATAAAACTATTTTTATAAAAGTTACTGTTCACATCAGTAAATAACATTTTGAAAACATCATTAAATAGATAAAACTTTTAATTACGAAGACGTGCTCGAAAAGAATCCTTAAAAATGGATTAAAACGAGAATAGTTACGACATTTAATGGGTTTTACGTTAATAAATATAAAAATAAGTTTATTATGTCATGAACAATAATAAAATAATGTTAGCAGTAATAGGTTTAACAATATACAAAAAGGATTATTATTATTTTGATAACTCATCTTAATACGAAATCGTGGACATAAGAAACGTAAGAAACGGGCTTAAAACGATAAAGTTACGTCGTTTTTACTAAGGAAATATTTATAAACGTTTTTAACTTTATAAATACGATTTCACAAACGCAATTAGATAGTGATGTAGCTATATAGAATTATATGTGTTGTTATTTAATCAAAGTGCTTAGTACTTATACGAACTATACTTGATTAGGTTGCATTCGGTCATTATCGTGACGCATTATCTGTTGTGATATACATTGTTGATTGTTCAATTCACTCAAGGTGAGTTCATAGCCCCATGTTTTACATTTACAATGATTTATAAGTTTTGGGGTGAGAAACGTATGCATGTTTTACATATAGGACGCAACTGTACATTTTAACATGATTACGTGTTTGCCTAAGTAGCGATAACCCTCTGTGCCCACAATCGTGAACTGTCAATTGCTAGTATAGAGAGCGTGAATGTTATGTATAGATCTATTGGGATTGACATCCCCGTTCGGGTGATTATCTATCATTGGACAAACGAACGTATACCATGTCGGACATAGGATGTTGCGGGTTAGAACATCACCATAGGCAATGTTGGCAATTTATATTGCAATTCATTTATGTCGAGCTTCGGTGTCATGAGCTTACGGAAACGTAATTACATTTTATGATGTTTGCATCTGTTGCATTATAACACCTCATGTTTTAGGTCATTGTATGACATTATGTAATTCACAAATTATTTTTAGGGTTTTACGCGTTTGCTCTTAAACCGTAAACGTTCAGGAAGGTCCAGTAAGGCACGAGGTGCAAGGATAATTGGTGGTTATATTTTATGAGTCATCATGTTAAAGATTTTGGTTGCATCTTCATCTTTGTTTTTTTTTAAGGATATTTGTTATGAACTAGTATCTTTGTATTTTGGAAAACAATGAACAAGTAAAGCTTCGGGCTTTTGTAACAAACGCTTTGTTAAATCCAATGTATCAGTTTTAAACGACTTTTTTGGTCGTTCTTATATTATCTTGTGTTATTGATCTATGAAGTACCACCCCCAACCCATATTCCGTTGCGATCCAATTTGGGGGTGTTACATATGTAACTTTCATTAATTAGCACTGTCATTACACGCATAGTCCCTTAAAACCATCTTCCTTTGAAAGACATTTGAAAGGCGGGAAAGGATAATATAGACCATACTAACCTTAGGGACCAACGGTGCAGCATAAACTCTTTAAGGTCCACGTGTCAAATACTAACCTTAGGGACCAACGGTGCAACTTTTACTCTTTATTTTTCCACGTGTGTTCTCCCTAGTTGAAAGCATAAAAGTATTCTAGAAACAATACAATCAAATAAAAGCATAAAATTAACCAACCATGACATATTAAGAAGATGGTTCTTTCAATAACATTTTGGGCATGCCTCAAAATCTAATACAACAATAGTAAAATATCGACACAAACAAGACTCCTACAAAGATTTGATTTTCTCAATCAAAGCAATCTTTCTTGACACCTGCCGATATTTTCTTAAAATCACTTTTCTAATCTCCAGCAAGTGAATAAGATCTTGTTTTTTTATCCTCGTTTAGACACTCCAGAATCTTGTATCTCTAGGCTAATGGACACAAACCCTCCAGTTTAGTTATAAATAGTTGCCTTTCATTTGTACGCTTAAGCAACTCAACCCATAAGTTGTCGAGACCGTTTGCAAACTCAAGATCTCTCGCATTCTCCCGATCACAGTTCACCAACATCCCTTCAAACAAACCTCTAGAATTAGTAGCTACCGCAAAGGTATCTAGTCGTGGACGAATGCAATTTTTTGTTTATGGGATTTTTTTTGAAGGTGTTTATGAGTTGAGAATGTTTATGGGTTTGAAACGATTGGGGTATCACCCTTAAATATTCAACAATAATTTATGTAATTGATGTACAAGGCAGTACGTATTCTATAATATGTAATTGCAACGTTCTGGTTGTTTCTCACACGGCTCGATGCATCGCATTAAATTTATAGAAGTTGCGGGAAATAATACAGTAGGGAATAGTAAGTCCATGAACCAAGTAGCAATAATAAAATAAGTTTAGAGATTGAGTACAGTACATCGTAACCTCTTTATATTTACTGGTGATAATGAAAAAAAAAAAACGTCATGTCGTTATGGTTAGAAAACTCATAACCATTAACACAAACTCGTATATAAATTAACATACTAGATCACAAGGTTCATCTTACAAAACAAACATGAAGCGCAAACACATAGAAACTTCAAAAACTGATCTTGAACGTTCAAAAACAGGTGGTCATCTACAAGAACTAGAACAAACCGCAAAATCAAAAAATTATGCTCTTATGTGGGTTGTGTAAATGGAAAGGGAGGTTGCGAACGACAATTAAATAGTACGAAAACTGTTGGATGTTGTGAAAGACGTTGACAAAAGTTTGAAAAAAGGCGGGGAATGATTGACGAGTTAAAGGTTACAAAAGGGTATGCGTGCATGGAAAGCTGTTATTTTTACAGGGAAGTTGAACATCGCGAGATGGAGATGCGAAAACAATTAATGCTGCACATCAACGAAACCAGATGCGTACCTTTAAAAAAAGAGAATTTGTTGAAACCATGAAGAAATTTTAAATGGATGATGTTGTAGTTATATCGTGTTTTCTGTTGTTCTTTCTTATGTTATTGACAGTAAAGTAATAACTTTTACAACATTGCATAGGTTTGTGTTGTAATCAGCATTGAGTACTATAATAGTATGTTGATGTTTGGATAAGTTTGACTTTTACACATCAATCTGGATTAGGAACAGGGGATATTAGATTATCCTTCCATTTGATCAACTTGGGTAGTTTAAAAAAAACTACTTTAAGTACTACTTAATCAACAACATAAAAAACAATACAAATCATTTGAAAATCTTATAATATGGTAACAAACATAATCACTAAATCACATACTCAAAACAAGAATATCCATAAGTATAAAACCACCGGAAACCAAATTACCATACCAATCATAATCTTGTCTCCCTAATTCATTCTTACTTACAATTGTTAAGCTTCTCACGAACACTAAGATGGGATTTTCATCCGCCATCATCGAAGACGACGGCATCATTTACAACTACAAGATTGTGCTCGGTTGAGCTAACTTATCAGTTTCTTCGCCACATATGTACTAACTTAAACGCGATTCCACTCCTTTACCACGTATTCAATTTCATTTAAACAAAGTTAGATACCTCCTCACATAGATCACTAAACTTCTCCTCAAGCATCAACTCAGTCTCCACTTGTCTTTTGATTAAGACTAGCAATTGATTATCAATTTCAATAACCTTTGCATGCTTTGCAATCTCCTCGATATAGTTCATTTTTTTAGAAAAAATAGTAGGATTGTAACTAGTTATTTATAGAGTGGCAATCGGATTTTATGACAAGTTGAGTTTCTAATGGAATAAGAATAGACGGGAATATATATCGGGGAGGGAGGGAAAAAAATAGACAAGAGGGACCAAACGCGCAAACGCAAAACGATAAAAAACTGGAACAGTCACCCTTACTGTAGTAAAATAAGGGTGAGGGACCAAACGTGCAACCAAGAATAATAGTGAAAAGACGATTCTGCCCTTCAACAGAAACATGACGTGGCAAAGATAACGACGGAGATAACCGTCGTTACTCATAACGGAGTGCCATAGACCAAACGGGTAACTACAGTGTCAAATAGGGACCCCGTATGAGAGTCCCCGTTATCTAAGGACCAAACGGGCAAACGGGGTGGAGTTTGGGGACGAACAGTGTAATTTACCCTAAAGAATAATATTTAATTAAAAATAATATTTTAAATTAATAGTTAATAGAGTGATATAGACACTGGGCTCACAAATTACCAAAACCCAACATTTCTATCGCTTTAATAGAGCTCACATATTCGGATTAAAAACCAAATCAGGATTTCTAGATTGCAAACAAACATTTGTTTTCATCTTGAACTCCGTGAACCCAACCCAACCCCTCCAAACAAACGCGTCCTAGATTGGGTTGTTCATAGAGAATTTTCTTTACTAAGGACCACTTTTTTTAGCTGCAAAGAAATTTAGTCCGAGTTGATTGAATAATTTTCATGTTCTGTATACAGTTGTACGCCATCATAACTCGTTCTCAAAATCTCGTAAACATATAAATTGCAAAATAACTTGAATAGCCATATGTGATCATAGTACTTTTTTTAAATCTATGCGAACACACAATAAAAAAATAAATTTAAACGGACAATTGAGAGAGGAATTCCTAGACATTGCATGTTCAGAGTTTGCATATGTAGGCACATTTCTTATATATGTAAATCTGCCATGATGAACCAATATGGTAGTTTTCTTTGACAAAATGCATCAGCTTGATGATGGCTAATAAATGGTAATTTTAAAAGCATCATACAGTGAGAGGACGACTGGACGAATACGTAGCTTTGAGCACTTGATCATTTTCTCTAATTTGCGTGAATGGATTTTTCAGTTCACACATCTCTTTTTTTTCTTTTTTGAGTAAACTACACCAGTGGTCCTTGTGGTTTGCGTTGACCAACACCGGTAGTCCCTTGACCAAACTAATTGCACCGTTGGACCTTAAGTGGCAAACGTTAGGCGTGGCTGGTCCCTCATTTCTTGAGGGTCCATAAACGCTAGTTAAGTCATTAACGACTAAGGGTAATATCGTCTTTTACCCACCCATGATACCATTTTTTAAAGAGTAAACTTACATCCGGGTGGTCCTTGATGGTTTTTTAAAAAGTTCGAAAATTTGAATTTTTTTTTTAAACTTGAAAAAAAAGTTCGGAAATATGAAAAAATTCAAGAATTGTGAAAAAAAGTTCGAAAATTGTGAAATAAATTGGAATTTTTTTCAAATCGAAATTTGGAAAATATTTCGAAAATTAGAAAAATAATAATTTGAAAATTGAAAAATTAATATTTTAGAAAATTAAAAAAAGTTGAATGTTGTGAAAAAAATATTGAAACTTGGCGAAAAAAAGTTCAGAAATATATTAAAAAACAAAATCGGAAACTTGGTTTTTATTAAAAAAAATTGATAAACAAATCGATATTTTTTCAAATCGAATTATAAAATAGTTCGAAAATATAAAAAAATATTGGAAAATTGAAAAAACATCCAATATTTTTTCAAATCGAAAATTTAAAAAAAAAGTTCTGAATAATTTGAAAAAACAAATCGATATTTTTTTTTTAAATTTGAAAAAAAGTTCAAAAACATGAAAAAAAAGTTCGAAAATATGAAAAAATCGAAAATTAAAAAAAATCGATATTTTCAAATCGAAAATTTGAAAAAAAATCGATATTTTCAAATCGAAAAAAAAAATATTTCTAATTTTTTTCAAATTTTCGATTTGAAAATATCGATATTTTGATTTGAAAATATCGATGTTTTTCAAATCGAAAATTTTCGATTTGAAAATATCGATATTTTGATTTGAAAAAATTTTCGAAATTTTTTTTCAAATCGAAAAATTTTCGATTTGAAAATATCGATATTTGATTTTTGAAAAATTTTCGAATTTTGCGCATACGATTTTGAAAAATTTATCGAGGTTTTTCAATCGAAAATTGGAAAAAAATTAGAAATTTTTTCTTTTTTTTTTTTTTTTTTTTTTTTTTTTTTTTTTTTTTTTTTTTTTTTTTTCTTTTTTTTTTTTTTTTTTTTTTTTATTTTTTTTTGTTTTTTTTTTTTTTTTTTTTTTTTTTTTTTGTTTTTTTTTTTTTTTTTTTTTTTTTTTTTTTTTTTTTTTTATTTTTTTTTTTTTTTTGTTTTTTTTTTTTTTTTTTTTTTTTTTTTTTATTTGATTTTTTCGATTTGGAAAATATCGTTTTTTTTTTTTTTTTTTCAAATTTTCGATTTGAAAATATCGATTTTTTTAATTTTCGATTTTTTCATATTTTCGAACTTTTTTTTCATGTTTTTGAACTTTTTTCAAATTTAAAAAAAAAATATCGATTTGTTTTTCAAATTTTCGAACTTTTTTTTTCAAATTTTCGATTTATGGAAAAATATCGATTGTTTTTTTTACGTTTCAATTTTTTTTAAATTTCGTACTTTTTTTATATTTTCGATTTGAAAAAATATCGATTTGTTTTTCAATTTTTTTACCAATTTCCGATTTTGTTTTTTATATTTTCGACATTTTTTTCCAAATTTCCAATATTTTTTTTCTCAACTTTCAACTTTTTTTAATTTTCAAAAATATTAATATTTTTCAAATTTTACTAAAATTATTTTTTTTTTCTTCATTTTTCGAAATATTTTTCCAATTTGCGATTTGAAAAAAAATAACTTTTTCAAATTTTTGAAATTTTTTTCCAATTTTGAATTAATTTTTTGTTTAATATTTCCGAAACTTTTTTTCCAAGATTTAAAAAAAAAAAATTCTAAAATTTTCGAACTTTTAAAAAAAATAAAATAAAAACCACAAACGAACCTACTGGTGTAGTTTACTCTTTAATAAATGCGTTTTCATGCAGTGGGTGCGGAAAAAAGGACGATATTACAACTCTCTTTCTCATGCTTGCCACAACCTTAATTAGGTGTCATATTTAGACACTTAAGAAGGACACATGTCATAGTGATCTTGCATGCCATTTCTAGCTACTTCCTCTCATTTCTATTAGTAAAAAAATAATGCACACTTATTCTCGTCTTGTTTTTGCCGTACATACCATCAACATCAACAACCATTTCATACAAAATTTTTTACTATGAAATATTGTATCTTTAATACTAAAGAGCAGGATTCTCATCCCAATGCTCATTAATAGATTTTGCATTCAATGCAATACTCGGCCCGACCTAGGTTTATTCGGGTTATATCTTTATAATTTTCCCACTTTCCTTTACAAAACCGGTGGTATAACATGTGTGAGGTACGTGTCTCGCCTCCACTCTCTCCCTTCATCTACCATAATACTACTATTACACTCTCTCTTTTGCCACTGGTTCTCTCTCTGAAGCCAATGAAGTATTATGGTAGATCAAGTTATAGATCTTACTATCTCTCGATGCAACTTTCATAATATGCTTGCGGGTGATTTTTGTTGATGGGTATGTGGTTTCATTGGGATAAGAATCCTGCTCTTTAATATTAAAGATATAATATGCTTGCGGGTGATTTTTGTTGATGGGTATGTGGTTTCATTGTTTTTTGCGGCTGATGGTTTTTTTTTTTTTGCGGGTGATTCTACTGACCTTTAATATAAAGGTATAATGGGTGAGAACCAAATCCCGTGAACATAAATGAAGGTAAATTTAGGGTTATGCTTTGATTTAAGGTTTTCGTTAATTTTCTGTTTTTTAAATTTTTTAGGGCTTTTTGTGCTTTTGTTAAACAAAACCCCCAATTTTCAAAAATAATTTAGAAATTTCAACAAAAATCGTACCCGCCCTAATGAAATTTTTGTGTTTTGATTGCATATGTTTTATGCTCTTACACAAATTTAGTGACTATTTGAGGTTGTTACGTTTTTTTCCGTATGGTTTGTGTAACAAAATCTTGGACCAGTGTTTGTGTGGATGAACGTTCACTCAATTTGAGGTTGTTAGGGGTTTATCCCTATGGTTAGTCTTGCATAAGTTGCGATTCTGAATTGTAATTGTTATTTTGGCCATGGCGATTTGGTCATAACGGGCTCTAATGAGTCTTATTCGGTTCAGTTAAAGCTGAGGTTTCTACAACTTGGCGAGGCAACCGATTAGGTTTGCAGCCATGCCGGGTGTATCCTCAATTACGCTTTTAATCAGTTTTTATGACACTTTTATGGTTGTGATGGTTGTTGTAATCTTGGCGAGAAGTTCCGACCCTAACTTACGTGTGTAATGTATAGAGTAAATTCTTTACCCGATTGTATTTAGCCCTTTTGCATAGAAAAAGCCAAGCCAATGATGATATTTTCCCGCAGCCATTTTTTTGGTACACAGTTGCCTGTATCTTGGTTGGGCAACCACATCTGCACAGTGGTTGCAGCCATGACAGGTATTCTGTGGTGCCGCCATGGTTGTGGATCTGAGCCTCGCAAATTCATAACATACTGGCGTCATCGGCCGGCCGTCTATGTGAGAAAAAAAGGGTGCAGATGTCTGTTTTTTGATTGGCATGTGTTTTTCGTTTGTGTTTTCTCCCTGTTAGTAAAGTTTCAACACAAACGGGATCGTGCTATCACTTAATTGATATTGGTTACCTCACAATATTAAAGAGCAGGATTCTCATCCTAATGCTCATTAATAGATTTTGCATTGAATGCAATACCCGGCCCGACCCAGGTTTATTTGGGTTATACCTTTATAACTTTCCCACTTTCCCTCACAAAACCGGTGGTGGATCATTTAGCTTTTATGAGACGAGAATGTTGGCGGATTCCACCCAGTTGGAATCTGCTTAATGTGCTTTCATTCAGCTTTTATGAGACGAGAATGTTGGCAGATCATTTTTCTACTGCTCTTTCAGTTAGTTTTTTAAGTGATTAGAATGCTGGTGATATCAGTTGTGAGAGGCTGTGATGAGTACGAACGGCTTTGGTGGAACTGAGATTGTCTGCATCTTGGTGAGGCAACTCATTACCATTGCAGCCATGGCAGACGTATCCTCTTTCTTCGATTGAAAGCCTATTTGAGCCTCATGTTCAAGGACTTTCACACTTTTTACAACGGGCTTTGAACACAGAGTTTTTAACAGTGGGTTTAGTTTGGTGGAAATAAGTTGTGATTTAAAAAAACTTGAATCAAAGGCGTCATCATTTCAGGCCGAGATTTGAATCAGTTTTTATGCTATTAAAATGGTGGTAATATTAGTTGTGAAAGCTTTATATCAAAATAAACTATTTCTGAATTTTATCATTGCATATTTGATTACAAATCTCTAAACTGAGAACAAATCCAGTCCCAAGCCATGCAAGAACAGCATATGCAATAATGTATGGTTTTCAAGATTTGTAATTCTAGAGGCTTTAAACTAAGATATAATTTAGTTGGATGTTTTTTCATCCTTCTACATCCACCATTCTCGAGGATATGATGAATCTGTATAGGTTCGACTAAAGCCATACACATCTGCGGCTTGGCGAGGCAAATTGTTAAATTTGCAGCCATGGCGGATGTGTCTGATTTTCTCGATTACTAATCAGTCTGATCCTCATACTGTGAACCGAAAGGCGTCCTCCTTTTTTGATAAATACAGAAGAAAAAAGGAATTTTTTCGGGGAAAGCTGGTCTCCATTCCTAGGGCGGTTTTGTCAATGAACCCGTGGATAAGTAGGCCTTTCTTGCAGACTGATCATCTGCCGAGTTCCTTCCTTCGTAGTCAAGACAGGTAAATAACTTTTTACATTTATCTCAACAAGTGCCTTGCTTCTGCTAATTTGATGACTTTTACCCTAAACAATCACAACTGAATTTAGAAACTTCACCCGACGTCTTTATATCTGGAATCTGAAAAAAATTTGAAGAACATCTTAAAAAATGTCACAAGTAAGATCTCGGTGAACACAGGTTTCTTCTCTTCTACATTCACAAATTTTGCTCCATTTTGTACTTCCCTGATCTCAGAAATTTGCTTCTTTGTAAGTTTTGCCTTAGTATATCCAGTCGCTCTTTAGTTCGCAATGATTAGAGTATTTAATGGCGTGCACTAAGTTTATTTTCTTAGTTTAGAATAACTAACCTGATGTTTTATCTGATCAGGTGCATAATGATGGACATATGGTTCCAGTGGATCAACCAATGGTTTCAGTTAATAGTTAGGCGTTTAGAATCTCAACGGACACATTTTAAGTTTATAAAGCTGAAAAATATGTTGCCGACTGATTCAAGAAGCAGGCAAGAAAAAAAATTAAAATTTGTTTTGTTCTTTCTAATTTGTAGTTTCTTATGCAAATGATATACTGATGTCAATGGACACATTTGTTCGTTCAGCGAGTATCTTTGTGTGTTGCGAGTAAAAAGTGTGTTTTCGCTTGCAGGTCAGGAAAAAGAAGAATGACGCTCTGCATAGAGATATGGCGGAATCTGCAGAGAGTTACCAAGGGCTTACATGACACCTTTTTCTGTTGCGGATTCATCAAAGAGCAAATCTGAGAAAGCATCGGTCGTTTGAGAGGATAAGGTAACCAAATCGACTCACAAAAGACGGCGAAAGCCCAAACGCCACTTAAAACGACCCATACAACCCTTTAAAGTGCACTTTTTTAGCCCTCGGCTTTTACCCACAAGTTTCAATTGGTATATATATTTCGTTTTATTGTTCGTCTTGCTATTTCAATTATTAGATTGCATTTTATGGTCCGATTTTCATGCTTTAACTTACTTATTGCAGATGGAACGAGCAAAAATGACGGGGAATGCCCAAAATGCGGACAACTTGGGCATATATGTGCTTCGTTAGGAGACCAATGTTTGCCTATGAAGCAGGTTTGTCTGGACTTTCAGTTCTGTTTCATCATATTATTTTGCCTACATATTTTACTTTTAAATTCACAACCAACCGCCCTGTTAAAAGGCCTCTATGTATGTTTTGGTTACTGAATTCGGCATACACATTCAGTAACCAAAAGCCCTTTTTTTGTATAAAAATTCAATTTTTTTATTATAAAAATTCAGCAACCAAACTATGTTTTTAAGACACATTTATGCACAAAAACTCAGCAACCAAACAATCCTTGAAGTCACTTTCCTGGACAAAAATTTCAGCAACCATACAACCCTTTAGAGTCAACTTTTTGCAAAAACAGTTTTGCAATCAAACAGCCTTTTAAAAGCATTTTTCGACACCAAAATTTAGCAATCAAATAGCCTTTTAAAGTCAATTTTCTGCACGAGCAATTCAGCAACCAAACAACCTTCAAAAGCATTTTTTCTGCACAAAATTTCAGTTAAACGAATATCCATTTAAAGTCATTTTTCTGAACAAAAAAATCAGCAATAAATCAACCATTTTAAAAGCATTTTTCTGCCCAAAAAATTCAGCAACCAAACACCCTTTTAAGATAAATGTACTGCTTAAATATTTTGTTGCCCTAAATTTAGATATATATGACTATAGTGAGCAATGCAGATATGATCTTTTACCTGACTAATACTATATCGTGATTTATGACATTTATGAGGGGTAGTCTTGGGAAGCATAAATATTTTTTCTCTGTTTGCACGATTTATATTACCGCAGTCTAATCAACTTCTTTGCCTTTATACTTCCAGAAACAATAAATGTTAAATTTTATTGTTATATATGTACGATACGATAAAAACAATGTATATGAGTCACATATTGTTAAGTGCTTCAAATAGGTGCTAACTAGGTGCTCTACTTTTAAGTTTTAACCATTTTCTAAAAGATTTTCTTATATGACAAATTGCGTGTATAGTATTGATTCATGGGTTGGCCTGACAGATGCAGTAACGCTTCCATTCTTACAAGATATTGTAGAGCATATGGCTACTTAAACTTTACACTCTCTAGGTTCAAATAACAGTGTCTAATTCGCTTGATATCATTTCGACCATTCAACATCTCTGTAGCTATTGCATTCTCCAAGTCTGCATTTACGGCAACTTGCAATCATGATTAGTTGTTGATCTTAATAGATGCAAGAAAATAGTAGCAGTTCTATTGAGAGTTATTTTAGACTTTCTTAGTTACCTTTTAAGTTAACTGATAGAACTAGGTATTCGCTGCAATTTTCTATTACCTTTTAAATTAACTCCCTGAAATTTTAATCTCTGACCAACATGTTGACTTTATTTAATCTAGATTTGTGTTATATATCAGTAATTGTATTAAATTTGTTTGCTTGCAGATTAATACAGTTTAAACAGATTGTATGATTGTTCCACTTTTAACAAAGTTGCCCCTAAAGGCAATTGTTTTTCTGTACTCGGGCTATGCTTTTTCAACTGTTAATTCATTGTATGACTCGATTTCATCGGGAAAATCACCACTCCCCCGAGGGGAAATGTTTCATTTTAATGTGCAATTGTGTTCCTTTCGAGCACAACGTGATAACAACAGTGATGTTTCTAACATAATAAAGGTAAGCTCAGAAAGAAACCTGAAAATATTAAACTACCGGTTCATTGAACTTACGCAAACACATTGTTTTCTCTTTTGATATGTTGAGGTACCAAACTGAAAATGTTGAAGTGAAGTCGTTATAACGTTTTTGTACATTCTTATAACTTAAATGTATAAATGGTGGTTTTGTGCAGATGAATTCCAGGAAAAAAGAAATTGTTACCGGACATCAAATAGAAGAATTCGAAGAGGGTGCTACTAGAAAAACTGAGCAATCAATCTTGCTAATTATTGCATACTTACTAACGCTAGATTCTTATACCAGCTTTCAAGATACAAATATGTTACCTTGACTTTTAAAGGTCTCTTGACCATAAGCATGTAACTATGTAACTGTCTATAGGTTAAGCTAAACCATTCGAAAGCTTTAAAATTACATACATTTTTTATGCCTACAATACTATTGTATACAAATGCCCCGCCGCAACGCGCGGGTTTAAAACTTTATATATTTAAGATTGGAGGATAAGGTTTTAAGAGCTAGTTGTAGTGTTTTTAGTTATAGTTTCATCAAACAATCAAGAAAGTATTATATTCAAGGGTTCATTCAAGGATTATTGGTCATAATCAACATGGTTTAATAAGAGGTTTCTTGCAAGTATTTGTGGTTGGGTTAAATTTTATTTATGAGTTGAAGACATCAAGTAGAAAGTTGTGGGTTAATCTTTGTGTTATCATTATTTTTCCTTCATTGTAAGAGTTGTATATTTCAAATTTTTTGTAAATTTCCTTGTATATTTTTTATGTACTTTCTGAGTTTATAAGTATTTTGTACATTTTATATTGTTATTTGTAAAGTTTTAGCATTGTACTTGATTTATTGGGACTAGAAACTTGATAAAAGTTGATTTGTAACATTTGAATTGGGGCAGATTTTAATCAGTAACTTGTGCAGGCAATCTGGAAGAATTTATGAACTTTAATGACTAGAGAAAAATATAGTGACATAGGTCTGTGTTTTAGCTCCGTTTCTCTGGGTGGCAATCATCGTGACGATACCAGATGAATTTACTAGAAAATAAATGGTAAAAGTTGTCTGAAACTACACACTAGATTTCATTTGGCTATAACTCTAAAAATTTGTGTAGAAGTCACTGTCTGGGTAAAAATAAAACTTGTAGAGGACTGTCTAATTTAGATTTTGACATTTGAATCGTCCCTAACGGACATACGGTTTAGGAGATACGGTCGGTTTTCCGAGACTGTAGAAATCTAGAATTCAATCAGCTTTGGTACATTTTAGTACATTAACCATTTGACATCATTTTTACAAAAAACGAAATGGTCGGACCCACATATCGGATAACTAGACTAGTTAACCTTTTTGTAAACGTAAAAACCACATCGAGACCATATACGGATTATCAGTTATAAGCTTTTGAAATGGGACTAAACCAGAAAATTAGAATAAGCCCATGTTAATGGCCTTAAGATATTTAAAACATAGACATTGTTTTGGGCCCAATTGTTTTTATAAAAATTACAAATTCTAAAGTACAATGCTAAATCTATATAAAAATTTTATAAAACTTATTTATATTTATTTGCGTAATATTTATAAGTCCTAAGATGAAACATTCTGTTTAGGTTGCTTCTAAGACTTCCTCGGCTACGTCATCTTATTTTCTCGACTTTTCATCGCATAATTCTCGTTAGTGCTATTGCTTTGCTAAAGATGAGCTCATGGCCCCCTCTCTTTTAAATGTTTTATACGTTTTTGGGTGGAATGCATGATCATTATTGCTTTATGACCTACTTTAGACTATTTGAGCTTTTTGGGACAACATTAGACATTTGGACAAATTGGACAATTTTGAGCACTTTGGACTCTTTGGACATTTTGAGCTTTGTTGGACTATTTGAACTATTTGCAAGATCCTCGTTTTATTGCTCATTATTTTAGGGAATATTGCATACTATGACTTGATTTTTAAATCTGTCGGTTGCCATATCATGACTTTACTAAATTGAGACTTTGCGTATTACTTTTATATACGCATGACTTTATAAATTTATTGGACTTTGCATATTATATTTCTAATATGTAAGACTTGGTTAATAATGGCTTTGCGTATTATTTTTATATACGCATGACGTTCATTAAGACTTTGTGTATTCTGTGTGAATACGTAAGATGCATAGATATAGTATTAGGTGGGCTTGTACCGATCCTCGTACACCCTCGCGTCATTAAGTCCCCTATTGGGTTCCTGTTCTTACCTAATTTATACGTACTTTGTGCACTCCACTATTAGATGTCGGCCAACCTCTCATTCCTTGATTCTCATGAATTGCATAATATTTATATATATGGGCAGTCTTTTATTTGTGCATTAACACTATATATATGCATGGCATTTTACTTTATTATTAACCAAGTGGCTTTGAACATTTAGACTTTCTATTATTTGGCATATCTTTATATCATGGAATTGTGTGTGAATTTATACGATACAAGTCTTGTATGGGCGGGACTTGTAATAGGATAGATTCACAGGACTCTTGCCATGAGGACTTATTTATAAATAGGTTTTTACCACATTTTCATAAAATCCGTGCACTCACCAACTATTTTCATAGTTGACCCGTTTTCTCATGCATTTGTGAAGGCATGCCATCATGAAGTCTTGTCATGTCGTCTCTTTGAAACTTTGAAATATCAAGATGAAGTTTTTGTGAACTTATAAACTTATGTTTTAAAGCCGATGTTTGGCTAGGACAAATATTGTAATAATATACTATTTATGTTTAATTAATGTATGGTGTTATGTTATTACCATGTGCTTGTGCCTTGTGCTGTCACACTCTATTTTTACGCTTTAGCAGGGTGTTACATTAAGTGATATGAAACACCCTATATTACTTCTTCCACCATCAACTAGTAATGTCAAAATGATCACCATTCACCGTAAGGTTATCTTCATCATTGTTTTGAAACTTCCGCATTATTATTATTTTTTGTTGGAGTTTGAAACTTCCGCAGACTGAAAAATGCATAATTTAGCATTTTCAGTTGAGTTTCACCCTAATGTAACCCAAAATGGTAAGTTAATAACTTATCAGGATGGTGGCATCAAAACCACTTGCATAACCTTGTTGGACTTAATGATATAATCAAAGATTAAACCTGTATGTATCTAGTTTGTAAATATAATTATTAGTTAGTCTAAGGACATATTAATATTTAGTATTATTATATAAATATAGTGTGTTAAAAGACACAATGCATCGACAGTTTTGGGGAGTTACAAACGAACCATCATGTTGGTTCATTTACAGTCATTCAATGTATATTTCATGCAAAGGAATTGTACTAAATTGGGAAGGATTGTTGGAAATTTAGTGCAGTTATGGGAATCAGATCATACATGGAAATGGGTTTGGAGGTATGGAGTGTACACCCATCAAGTCACTGATTTTCCCTGACTCTTTTAGTGGTTAGAATTAAATGGGTGGTCACAAACATTTAAGTAGCATGTTTGACTACATTAAATGTTTTGTAATATCTTTTGCCTATTTAAGTAGCAGATTTGACTGCATTAATGGCCATATATTTAATTCGGTCATGTAACCAATAATTCCTAAATTATGGAAGAGATTAATTGGCCATTAATCTCTCATTAATTCCATGAATAGGTTTTGAGTAAATTTCCTATTAATAGGGATCATAATTGCATGGAAAAACACACAGAAAACAAAAACACATAGAAACACAGGGTTCTTGATCTATGCCTAGAACAAGAACAAACACTTGGTTTTATCTCAAGGAGGTATTCTTGATACACAGGCATAGGGTCGAATAATCTTCTTTAGAAAGTGATTACACGACTTCAAGTGATATCCGGTAACCATCTTTGGTAATTAGCTATGCTATTTATTATCTTCATCTTGATACAGGATCTACTACAACCAATAGAAGATGGGAGGAGGATATCAATAGTGGCATCAGAGTTGAAGGAATGATCAGAGCAATGAAGGCTTATGGATCAAACGCAAGTTAGACAACATACGATTAAAGAGATTGCACGACATTAACAACAAACTTGAAATTTTGGAATCAAAACAAGACACACGAAACAAGGAAGAATTCAAGGCAAAAAGAATGAAGAAAATAAAATGTTTCAAGTGCAAGGAAAGGGGACATTTCATCTCGAACTTTCCACTATGGAATCAAAAAGGAAAATCAAAACTCTTTCATGAAGATGAATAAACGGTTTGAGGAAATCACAAACCAACCATTAAAGATCTCAAACCACATGAACCCTATACCCAAGTTTATTGAGAAAGAATCATTTTTTCTAGAGACTACTTGGTATAAGGAACCAAACATGGTTTTTGGAATGATTTCTGGTATGTTAATTCAACTATCTCAAAACACATGTCACCATCCAAAGATCTTTTTATCAAAAATGAAGGAATGTTTTTCGATGATAAAGAACACAAGTCCAATTTACTTTTCACACATGGTATTGGTACAACTAAAGAAACCAGATACACAGTTCCTTAAGTTTCATATGTACCCGAAATAAATATAAATGTTTTAATCATGAAGCAATTGATACTTTAAGGTTTTGAAGTTGAAATAATTGGTGACAAATGCAACATCACACATATATTTGATCCCAAAAAATCTAAGAAAAATGAAAGGAGTCGAAGTGAACAAATGGAAGATGGTCTAAATCATGAAGATCAAATTGAAGTTAATGGAAAAATGGTGTCACTCAAAGTACACACAATTGAAGAATTCATACTTTTTATGGAATTGATGAATACAAACAAGGTAGCATACAAACACAAAGAACTATTTATAAGAAAGTTTGATGATACGCTCAAATGGTTTCACAAAACAAAAGCAGGAAAGGATTTGGAAGGGAAACTTCCACCAAAGATATCAAATTTGGAAATATGCTTATTTGATTTTTATAAATTGGTTATATATTACGGAGGCTATGGAAAAGTCTCACAAATAGGTAAATGGAAGGAAATTGCAAGGTATTCTGGATTTCCAAGTTGTTATGATGAAGATCTCAAGAAGATATTCGAAGATTACTTGTTACACCCACAAACCTACTATGAGTTTGTAATCGGAGATAAGAAGCCAAACAAGTACACCAAAGGACTTGGTACTTTTTTAGATCAAGCAGACAGACTTGCTGATCGTTTTCAATAGCAGGTATGGATGTAGTAGCAGAACCAAACAAGCATGTATCAATCAATAAAGCTCTTAAGGAAATTGATTGTGCAATATTTGGCACGACCAGGCTTCGATGGTGATCAAAGAAATGATATGGTGATGGTGGTAATGCCTAGTACAAGATAACCTGCATATAAGAAATATAAGACACTACGTTAGACGAATCCAGGGGGAAGCCCCGGGAACCACCTCCGGTGTGAGAATCAGTCATGGTGATTATGTTATGAAAGTATTGAGGTAGAGAAGATGATATCTCATGGGTTAAGTTAGGTTACATACCTCTGTGATGGCTTCCCTATTTATTGATAATCTAACTGAAGTGTATGAGGCAGTTATGGAGGCCATGGCAGAGATCATGGATGGCAATTACATAGATCATGGCTATTGACCAGGTCTTAAAAGATCATGGCTATTGACCAGCTCTTCCTTGACCATATCTTATTTGACCAACTTTGTTTGACTAGCTTGATCATACCTATGTTTGTAGGTAGAGAGGATGTGATCTTTAGGCTTCGAATCTTGTCAGAGGACAGGCTTCGAACCGTGAAGAAGGCCAGGCTTCGATCCTTGGATAAGGCCAGGCTTTGATGCTTAGAGAAGGCCAGGATTTGATCCTTGGAGAAGGCCTCGAACTCGACATAGGTTGACTCTGTGAGTGCTTTGGGTGAAGGTTAACGGATTCTCTTGTGGTAGCCATTGTTAATGACTTTATGCTAGCATAATATAGGATGAAGGCGTAGGCTTCATCCTTTAAGAGAGTACGCCATTACCCTTTGTGCAAATGGCACGCTACGTGCCAGAGTGACGGTAATGCTCATAAACAGAGCGGGGGGTACGTCATCAGAAATTAAGAAAGAAGATGATGACTTTCTCATCATTTGAAGCGAAGCCTCTTAAAGTTCAAGAACCACCTGATTATATCATTAAGGGGGAGTGTTGGAATTAATGATATAATCATAGATTAAACATGTATGTATCTAGTTTGTAAATGTAATTATTAGTTAGTCTAAGGACCTAATAGTATTTAGTATTATTATGTAAATAAACTGTGTCAAAAGACACAATGCATCGACAGTTTTGGGGAGTTACAAACGAACCATCATGTTGGTTCATTCACACCCAATCAATGCTTATAAATATGCATATAGTCAATGCAAAACAATCATCCCTTTTTGGTTGGTGGTTTCTTTAGCCGTTGTTGTCGGTCCCCCTTCTAGTTTTTCGATCGATGCTTACTGCTCGATTTTCTTTTAAATGGTGGTTACCCCTTCCTTTGATTTAATGGTCTTCTCTGAACGATTGGTTGATCTTTGGTTTCTCCGGTACCGAATAAAGGTAAATCCCCTTTTTGTGTTGTTCTTCCGTTGAAGGAAAGTACATGATGCGAACGACCTTCTTCAGCATGATGGAGATTAAGGGGGTGAATGTTGGGCTAATCTCGACATTAGAAGAAAACAAACTTTGGTGTTAAATATGTAAAATAAAATAGTTTGGGTAAGAACCTATAAATATGAAGGGTTGTGTTGGTTAACTGTAACCAACCGCCACCAACCGCTAGTAACCACCGACTGAACCATCACAATGGTTCAAGTAGCACCCGTTGAAAAACTATATATATGTTTACTCAATCATTGTAATTAATCAAAAAAACAATAAAATCTCATAACTTTGGTTGATAATTTCTTATTCCTATATTTGGATCCATCAAACCTTAGTATGTTCAAGTGCAAGTAAGAGCATCTGCACTGGTTAATTATTACTTTATCATGTATGAATAATTTGTTGGAAATTTAGGTCAATTGTGGGTTCAGTTCATACTGGGTTATAGGACTGGAGGTACGAAGAGTACTCCTATAGGTCACTAACTCTGATAGTGGTAAAAGGAATTTCAGGTTGCTGATGACGTTTAGTGAGTTCACTCACTGAATGGTATTCATCAAACTGATGGCTTCAGCTTGGTACTCCCTGAAGAGTAAGCTGAAAGATACCATCAGGGAGTAATCCATCAGAGGATGTATTCTTAGCAGGTTAACTCATCAGTGAGTCTCTTCAGTTTGAATCTTTAGCGGGTATACTCTTTAGTGAGTTAGCTGATGGTTCAGGATGCCTAAGGTTGACCTCGCTGGAATGAATTCAATTAACTTGCAACAACTTTGACATGTTCAAGTGGCAAGTTTGACTGCATTTAACGACCGCATTTAATTGGTTATGTAACCACTAATTCCTATAATCAAGGAGTCTAATTATGAAAGAGATTATGATAAGATCCTGCATTAATATATTTTATCATAATTATATTATTAATTAATTAGTATATTTGGTTTCCTTTATTATATTTTCTTAGTCAACTATTTAGTAGTTTCCTTTATTATGTAATCTTAGTCAACAAGATAAGTCTATTATAAATAGACCATTAGGATTGTAATCTTATTATGTTGAATGATAAAGAATATTGATTTGCTAATCAATTGGGGAGTCGGTTTATCACACTAATATAAACCATTGGGAGAGCTTATTCGACCTCTCGAACGTCGATTATTCTATCTTTATCGTTCTATTATCTCTTTAATCGATTCGGTTCGTATCAATTATAATATATTTTATCATAATTATATTATTAATTAAGTAGTATATTTGGTTTCCTTTATTATATTTTCTTA
>BQNB010083635.1:0-28983 GCA_026074375.1 Tanacetum coccineum | reverse complement strand
TGAACGGATTTCAGTTGACGATTCAGGAGTCTTCCAATTCTTGACCGACTCAACCTTGCTAGGATCCACGTGGATACCGTCACAGTTGACCACATGTCCCAACTGGAATTCTTGTAACCAAAATTCGCACTTTGAAAATTTGGCATACAACTTCTCCTTCTTGAGTAAGTCTAGAATCGCCTTCAGGTGGACTTCATGCTCTTTTTTAGACTTTGAGTAGATTAAGATATCGTCAATGAACACAATTACGAATTTGTCCAGGTATGGTTTGCAGACACTGTTCATTAAGTCCATAAATATTGCTGGTGCGTTTGTCAGCCCAAATGGCATGACTGTGAACTCAAAATGTCCATATCGGGTTCTAAACGCGGTCTTTGGTATATCTTCTTCCCGAACTATTAACTGATGATATCCTGAACGAAGATCTATCTTAGAGAAGCAACACGCACCTTGCAATTGGTCAAACAAGTCATCAATTCTAGGGAGAGGATAGCGGTTCTTTATAGTCAACTTATTTAATTCCCTGTAGTCAAAATGACACATTCTCCATCGCACGTCTTCTTCTTGACAAAAAGCATCGGGTGATCCCCATATAAGATGACTGGGTCTAATTAAAACCCTTCTCTGAAGCTCTTTAGCTGGTTCGACCACTCTAACATCTCTGACAGAGCAAATCGGTATGGTGGATTTAAACAACATGCGACGTATCAACACTCCTAGGAATCAGATCAATGAGGAATTCTATCTTACGCACAGGAGTGAAAACCCCTGACAGATCACTAAAATACCTCAGAAGTCTCGGACAACATCAATGTCAGCAACTTCTTCATCATGCCTTGATAACACGCAAGTGATCCAGGAATTCTTTTTCTGGCCTCTCGCCTTTGGAACTTCAAAGAAACTCGTCATTCGGAAGAGGAATACGGACAATCTTTTCATAACAATCTATGACAAATCCTCGGTGGTATGACAACCAGTCCATGCCAACAATGACATCAAAACTTCCTAGTTCGGGTCGGGAGTAGGTCAATTTTGAACACGTGATTAAGCAAGACTAAGTACAACCTCGTAAAAATGTGTTTGTACAACCACCTTCCATCTGCTAACTCTACTTCATAACAAGTATTTTAAAGCGGTGGGGCCATATCAAAAAAGGAGTAAATCGCAAAGATACAAAACTCTTCTCACACCAGAAAATCAAAGAGGATACAAGCGTAGTGATCATTAAGAAGAAACGTACCCGTGACCACATTCGAATTCTGCTGCGGATTTTCAACCACCATTAAGCCTCCTCGTAACGAGCTCCTCATTATGCTGGTACGCCCTTCCTTAGGACACTATTCTAATATGTCCTTTCTCGCCACCCAATATCACGAACGCATTCTGCAGGAAATCATTACAATGCACCTGGAAGTATAGCTCTAAAATCCCTTCTTCAGATGACCAGTTTATTTGGCACTTTGACACTTTGGAGGTCATATCGCCCACTAAGGTAATATTCACACTGGTTGCACTTTGTAGATTTTCCTAGCATAAACCTCTATTCCTCATTGGGGCTCAGCATATGCCCCTGGCAGTTTCTTGTCTCCTGTTTTGTTGTTGGTGATAGTTGTTGTTTCAGTTACGGTTGTTGTTGTTGTTGGGGTTATTGTTGTTGTTGTTGGTGTTTCTTTGGTGATCTTCCCATTTTATTTTGTTGCTTTCACCAATTCTAGTTGCCTTACCCTGAACTGCTTGCTCAACTCCAGTATTCATCCGGTCTGTTGATGGCAACATGCAGAGTTGCAAGTCTTAAAGAAGTGATGTTTCCTTTGATTCTTTTCATGAAACCCACCATGAACTTTCAATCTACTCTTTCAGTGGTACACCAATTCAGGACACATCAAGGCCAACTTATGGAAACGATTGTTGTATGCCTCAATGTCGTCTCCTTTCAGAGTCAAAGTCCAGAGCTCTTGCTCCATCCTTTGATTTTCAGTTGCTCAGTCAGTATTCCGTATCATCACGGTCTCAAATTTCATTCCATGGAATATGGTGGCATTGACGAGCACCCTAGAGTCTGCACATTCTCCATTCCACTCATGTTAAGCAGCACGACCCTTGAAAGTACTAGCAGCAAACATAACTTTATCTTCTTTGGCACACTTGCAAATTCAAACCACTTGCCACCTTTTCTATCCAACGCTTAACCCAACAACCATCCCTCCGTTGCCATTAAAATTGGAGGTTTTTTCCATCATAAAAGTCTTTGGCGGAACAACCGTGCATATTCAAAGTATCCTCCAGATTCCAGGGTTTCCTCCTGAACTTCCAGCACTGTCTAAATTAGCCCTATTCTTTTCGTACTCTTCAATAGCTTTAGCCACATGCTTTTCCACCAACCTCTTAACAGATTTCTTCATAAATCTTCTAGGCGGCATGATTCTGTCAACAATACAAGTACAAATCCGGTAAGAATTTTTAAAGAGTACATGAGTTCTAGGTATTAGATACGAAACCAAGGAAAATAAGAATTCTATAATACTCAAAGATTTATTGGAATGTCAAATTTATATAATCAAACCGATACGAAAGCATAGAAATACCTAAAGATAGACACAGGATCGAATAAAACCAAGTATTATATATAAACTATATAATACAATAATGATAATCAGAAGAGTAAGTAAGGATCAGGGAATGCGCGCGCGGATATCAGATCAGCGATGAAGGATTCTGTATTTTGAAAATGAAAGAAAAGAAAATCTGTAAAAATTTTGGTTATAGACTAGGTTTTGAAAATGACCCAGTTCCCTATAACCTTGGCTCTTGATACCAATCTGTAACACCCCCAAATTCTGGTATGCAGCGGAATGGAAACAATGGGGTGCTACGTCAAGTACAACAATCAAGATATAGGAAACGACCTTAAATGGACGTTTTAAGATAAGATTTCATTCGATGCCATAGCAAAATATCAGAGTTCATACATTAGGTCCCATATGTTATTAAAAAGTCATAAACATTTCCACATACGTTTTTAATTAAACAAAAGCTTCATACAACCAAAAAGTGATCTTAAGTTTTTATTGATAAAAGTTTGCCAATCGAATTTAAATAAATTACATAAACCACTTCATTGATATCCATCACCGCTCCCATTCAAGCTTATACCTTAGGACCTGAAGTTAAACATGCTAAAAGTCGCAACACAACGGTTGTGAATTCAAGTTTATCAAGTAAAGAGGGACCCAAGAATTTAAGTGAAAGAAGACTATGAAACAAATTCGATGTATCCAAAACATGTATTCAGCTGCGCTAATCTCATGATCCCGAAACCTTAACTTCTGTCTGCCCCAAATAGGTAGGGTGTCTGCCAAAACAGCCTACACTTCTCTAAATGTTAAATGTACCATGATCAACTTGTGACTATAAATTCCGATGGGGATTGTTAGTCCCGATAGATCTATCCACAACACTAGCGCTCACTATAATAGCAATTGACGGTTCAAGATATTAGGGACTTAGAAGCACTCAGGTGAATAACTTAGTCAATAATAAGCGAATATCTTGATAGCATACAGTTTAGAACACTTGGTGTCCGTAGATAAAACAAGTATGTAATTTCACCAAGTAAGAGTTATAAAACAAGTAATTAGAATGTTGCTATGAACTCACCCCGAGTTATTGATAATCCAAATACAACAGAAAATGCGTCACGACAATGACGGAATGCAACCTAAATTAATATATGTCGTATAAGTACTAAGCACCTTGACAAACTAATATGCCACATATAATTCAATATACTACATCACCATCCGATCTAATTGTTTTATAAAAATGTGTTTAATAAGTTAAAACGTTTATAATTTACCTTTTAGTAAAAACTGGCGTAAATTTCGCAATTAAGCCCAGTTTTTGACGTTTCTTATGCCCTCCTCTCTCGTATAAGATAGTTATCATATTTTACATTTTCAAAATTTGGACCTACTAGTGAACAGTAACTTTTACTGTCACATATTGAAAACAAGAGTATTACCAGTTTATAAATATATTTTATAGTTTTTTGTTATCGTAAAACTCGTATTTTATTTTGCTATAGCTAATAGCTCTCCGTTTTATTAGCGATTATTTCGAGCACCGATCTCGAAATTGGAAAGATTCTAATCTGTTTATTAGGTTTTAACAAAAATAAATGTTTCTGTCATGAACAGTAACTTTTTATAAAAGTATTTTTATAAAGCTATTATTATCATAACTCGCGAAATTCGGAACTTTATTCGTTATTGATTAAAAAAATACTTTATCTTATCATTTTGGAATCACTAAAAATAAGTACAATCTGGTAAAAAATACTAAAAATTCAGTTATTAATATAATTTACAACTTGGCTTTTGTATAAAGTTTATTTATAACTGCAGTTTAATTAACGTGTACTTAACATGGTAAACTATTTAGACTACTAACTGTTTGCGTTTATAATCCGTTTTTTAAGTGATTTTAGCTTTTGGAATCGTCATGCAGACTACATCCATATAAAAATATAAAAATAGACATATTATGGTAGAATTAAACAAGAAAGTTTGCATGTCTTTCTTAAATCATATTAAGCTTGGTTGTATAACTTTCAACTTTATCAATACCACAAGTCTTTTATACCATATATATATTAATGTCTTACATATAATAAAAGTCCATTTAGTCCATGGATTTGTCCAAATGGCCCCTAGTTAACAATTCTATAATCACACTTATTAAACCATAACTTTCTTAAGTCCCTTTAATCACTAGTTTATACATATTATTTACACATAACCAAGAGTTGTACAAAGTCATACAACCCCCTTTTAATAACGCTCAATATAACATCCATATAACAGTGGTACAAGTTCATAAAATATGTTTACAAGAAAGAAATCTACTTTTACAAGTTAAACATATCCTAAGTGGTGATTTTACTACATAGAACATAATATATATATATAAAGTCATGAAATGAAAAGATAAGGGTGTTAGATAACCTTAATGATGATGTAATGTGATGACCAACAAAAATCTAAACCCTTGTTTAGATTATAACCCTAGCTTTACCATACCAAGAAATCCTATTTATTCCTAATAAGAACTCTATCTTCTTTCTTGCTTCATCCCTTTTAATGGTTAACCATACTTTCAAACATCTGTAAGAGTATCTTAGATAATGATTATTTATGTATTAAATGTGTTAAAATAAAAATTGTAAGGATTTGTATGTTGTATTGAGTTGGTCGTGGCCAAAAAGAGGGGAGGGAGAGATTTTTGTTGTGTTTTTTACACCCTATGGAAGTTGAATGTATGTGTTCGACTATGTAGCTAGGCATTATATACCATTTACTTATCCCAAATAAACCTCTATAGCAAAACAATGAAGTCTTTGGTCTTTGTTGGTAAAAGTAGAAAACATTTCATGGTTCCTTAAGAATGTTTTTTTTTCAAATTTGGAAATTCTTTTGTGTTCCTCATACATCCTAACCGACCCTATGTCTAATGTATGATATTTATTTGAGTTTGATTTTTAATGTATGGTATAAAAGTGAGTATTTTTATGAAAGCGTAAAATAGTTTTGGTGCTTCCGGGTATGTAAATTTATGTAGTTAATTGCGAAACGTAATTATTTTATGTAACCAATAAAAATAAAATATAAAAAGTTGATTATTACTTTCGTAAAAATAATATATTGCTTGCTTGACGAAAACTTTAATTCGTTTGGTGTCCGTTTACGCTAATTGATAATTTATAGCTTACGCGATTTAACTTAACTAATAAAATTAAAAGTAAACAAGTACGAGAAAGAAAAAAAATAATTAGTGAAATATATGACGTCGTAAATGACCTGAAAATACAGAATGTTACATTTCTTGATGTTGCTTCCTGAAGTGTGATATATAGAATAGTCGTGCACGATTCCTTATTACACTATATGGTTCTAAATCTACTTGTAATGCTAATATATTGTGACACTATCATATTGTTCACACAAACAATCACGTGTCGTGTTGTTTGCTACATATATGATGTTGTGTCATGCATAAGTGGGAGAAATCTTAATAGTGTGCAAGGAACAACATATAACAATATGATTTAATGGTTTCTCTTGACCGCAAGGTAAGAAAGCTATTAATTCTACTATGACGTGTACACATAAAATGTATGTTGCCCTATTGAGAACAATTCTACTAGGACTTATACACATAAAATGTACGTTTCCCTATTTAGAACAAATGTCAAGATATAATGGAAAGCTACATGATTATGTTTTCTTGTAAAGTCATAAACATGAAGTGCGAAATTAACTTAAAATTACTATTGAAGCCAAAAGTGGGCATTCATAATTATTTTAGTTAATTTGATTATGTCTTCTTGTTAGGACATAAACATGAAGTCCTTGAATTATTCAAAGGCTTATAACGTATAGTTAACGTGTTATGTCTTCTTGTAAAGACATGTACATTGAGTCCTTGAACTATTCAATGACGTATACGTTATAGCATGCATTTGGTTTTAAAATATTATGTATTCATTTTGGTTTGACCCAATTGGCAAGTATGTGACCAAAAGAGCATTAAGTTATTCAAGGAATTGTGGTATAGTCTCACAATCCCAACTCTCATAGAATACCACATCCTTATGGTATGTTTAATGTGTTAAATCAAACTCTACTAATATTGTTTGATTTTTGATAACTTTAATTACTCTACCTCCAAAGCTATCAAGGTTAAAAAATTAAGGATGTCTTGAATATACTCAATATGAATCCAACCTAGAAGGTAACTAAGACACCATCTTGTGATGGAATGAGATGAATTCCATTAAGTCGTAACTGAAGTTCTAAATTTGTTAAAATCTCTTGGAGCGTGTTATTAACAAATTAGAGTCGGGAACTGTCAATGTATTTTGTATGTCCTAAATGAGAACAATTCATTGTTGCTCAACATGCCGAGTATTTGGAGAATTGTCTCTTCTTACAAAAAGCAGGTGGGGGCATCTGTAAATCTTGAAGAGATTCAAGAATAAAATACATAACCTTCTAAATACATTAGCAAATGTCATTCTAAGACTAAAACATGTAAATGTCGAACCAAAGAATAATGTAACTCTCATTCATAAATCCACAAGGATACCTAAAGCACTTGAGTGATATTGTTTATATCAATGCTATGAAATATGAGTTACAGGAACATTGTGAACCAAATAACCATAGAGCTACATTGTCGGTTTTTGAAACTAATGAATGACTTAAAACTATAAATGCTAAGATGCAGTCCACGAAAGATAATCATTTTTAGAACTTGATTGATATTTTACTAATTTGTTAATTTGTGAGGTTAAAATGAGTGCTCAAGAGAGAAGACTCATATGAGCAAATTATATACATTTTTAATGCTCGCCTTGTGACAGAATTTTTACTCATACTCAAGCAATTGAATGTGATTAAATTTTCCTTTTTACGCGTATTAACTATAAAAGAAGATTAATTATCATACTTGTTTTCATAAATATGAAATATGGCAATGGAATATCAAAACTCTTTCATGTATGATTACCTTTGCGAGGACGGTATGCAATCAAAAGGGTTTATTAATTCAAATTATCTTTAAGAAGTGTACAAAATGCAAGGATCTAAGTATGGATCAAATCATGCATCTAGGAGATGAATATTATGTTTAATCATTAAATCAATGATTTGATTTGATTAGAACTAAGACTTGAGAGTAGACCTAAGAGCTAATGGGAGAACTATGTTTGTTTTCTTTAAATCATATATGTTGTATAACATATAAGAAATAAGTTTCAATCTAAGCTAGATTTGATCCCTTGGTTTAGAATAAATTTTCTCTTGAGAAATTTATAAAATAAAGCATACAATCTTAGAATATGTGTTTATTGATATAAACATATGCGGTTAATAAGTCTAGCACAACATGACATATCATTGAGCAAGTCTAAATGGATATATCTCTCTTGATGAGATTGAACATGAATGGAAACCTTAAGTATAACAGAAGGATTCATTATGTACATCGTATTGTGTATGAGGCTTGTTGTATCATTTGCACAAGTGCAAAATGATTTGACAACATTGGTATCTAAGTGAAGGTCATTAGATAACTATGGAAATAAATATTCTAATGGAGTCTATTTGGATTAGGAAGTTCATTTCTGGGCTTAGAGTCACCCCTAGTAATGAAAACCTATGGATATATATTGCTACAATTATGGTGCAATTATCAAAACTAACGAACTTGGAGTTCATGAGGGTACCAATCATTACCAATAGAATGTTCATCGTTTACGAATATTAGAAATGTGCTTAGTGTTGTTTGTATACACTAGTGCTAGTTTGATTGAGATGATACTCAATCCTAGTCGTGGAAGGAATTCATCATGGATGATAACGCTGATGACTAGACATGCTTAGCTGAGATCATAGTTGCATTATACTTTAAAAGAATAAGAATAATTTACAATTTGAGAAACCGTTAAGATGACTGTCTCTAACAAATGTTTTGCTGATGTCATACACCTTATTGAATGTAGTGTGGCAATACTCATATAGTGATATTTGTATTTGAGTGCACATATACAAAATGACAATTAGGGGTGTAAACGAGACGAGACAACTCGCGAGTTACTCGAGATCGACTCGTAAACTAGTCGAAATCGACTCGATCTAAACGAGTCGAGCTTGAGTTTGAGCTACTCGAGTATATTATCGAGTCGAGTTCGAGCTC
This sequence comes from Tanacetum coccineum, assembly GCA_026074375.1. Classification (NCBI taxonomy): domain Eukaryota; kingdom Viridiplantae; phylum Streptophyta; class Magnoliopsida; order Asterales; family Asteraceae; genus Tanacetum; species Tanacetum coccineum. The sequence goes on along the minus strand of BQNB010083635.1, from coordinate 20,229 downwards.
CAAAATACTCGGCTCGTGAAGCTCGCGAGCCTTATCGAGCTTCAATTAAATTCACTTTTAGCCTTCTATATACATAAATTGAGTCGAGCCGAGCTTAATATGCCGAGTATTTATCGAGTTCGAGCATGAAATGTAGAAATAATCGAGCTCGAGTCGAGTTTCGAGCTCGGGTTTATATGACGAGTCGAGCTCAAGCTCGAAATATAAAGCTCGGCCGAGTTCGAGTCGAGTTTCGAGCTCGAGTTTTAGTATTCGAGTCGAGCTCGAGATTGGCAGTACTCGGCTCGACTCGGCTCGTTTACACCCCTAATGACAATCATTACATTATTCAAATAACTTCACTATTATTTGAATTTTTGAAATAAGTATTCTCAAAATTATGAACAATCATAACCTAGTTGATTTGTTCATGAAACCTATGCCTTGTCAAGAAGTGCGACCATCGTAACTTAAGGAATAAATCTTTAACTAGGATCATCATGCACTGATCTATTTAATATATGGATAATAAAATTGTAAGCAATTGTATTAGATAATGAATTGATATACCGGGTATTATCGTTTTTATTTATACTATTGTGTTTTATATTTGCATTTTAAATCCATGAAAATTCTTTACTCTAAATTGTCCATTGTCGGTCAACGATATGGGAGTATTGTGAAATAAGACAAATGTGAGCGATTGGTAATATTCTTTTAATATTAAAGGATGTGTCCGCTAAAGTCATATGTTATTCACTGGCTACGAATATTGGACTACCCCAACCAACGAGTTTTCACTCTATGGATCGGCGTCATTAAGTGAATCTCGTAAGTGGTTGTATTTTAACTCGTCCTCAGACTTGAGATGCAATGCAAGTAGGACTTGCATGTGTGGATGGCATTTATTGATTCTAGTCAACCGCTATCCTGAATAAGATAGTTATAAAAGCTATTTTCAGAAGTGTTGTGAAGCACATGAATGACACGTGCAGTCAAAATAGGATTTGTTCATCCACTTATTACTTGAGTATGATAGTGTTGGGCCCCTCGATGAATTGATCAGATGTTTGCATGGCCATGCCCAAAGTAAGTCAAGATTAATCTTGTTTACGTTTGGTAATCTTTATCAAAATCTATATCGAGAAACAGAATAGTTAAACATTTGAAATGACTTTTATCCATATCCATAATTTAACGTGGTATCTACAACGAAAGGATGATTAATAATAAACCATTCAAACATAGACATGTTACAAAACCGCACTCATGTATTTCTGGGAGCATTGGCGTATTGCTAGACACTAACCTTTACTAGTATAATTATTTATGATTATGACATTCGCAAGTGGGAGTTATTGGGAAGTGCTCATATCATATTTAATAATTATACGGCTGGAGATACGTGAGCCTATGAGGTCACACACGTGTACACCGACGTATTGCCAATTATAATGTAATTAATATATTTATATTAATTATATTAGTAAATATTTCATGAATCACTTAACGGTCGTTAATTAATCCGTTAGACGCCTTAATTAACTATAGGTTTTTATTTAATTATTGTTAGACTTAATTAAATGGACTTAACCCAAACACTATGGAAACTCCATAAAGTGTAAGGGGCGGCCGGCCGAAGTGGGGAAAAAGATGAGGTGGAAGAGTTTAGGAGACCAGGTTTCGTTAAAATATAAGGATTTGACTTGTGATGATCCTCATAACTTAACAAACACAAAAACCAACGACTCTCCCTCTCTCCTTCCTTAAAAATGATCGACCATAAACCCTAATTAGGGTTCTTGGTTGAATTCCATCAAAGCGGACAATTAGGTGTTCATGTTTGGATCGTGAAGCAAAAGGAACTAGCATTCGGGTAATACACGATGACGTGCTGTGTAAACATTCATAGAGATCGCTTATTTTAGTGATTTTAGGGTTTTGTTTTCGTGGGGTACAAGGAAGAACATGGTAGTTTGTTGCTTTGTTGATTCAACTGAATTCGATAACAAGAGGTTAGTATTATATGTTATGTAGTTAATTAATGTACATCATCGTACGCATCCCTTTGGGACTCTAATCCGCTACTTATTACTTGCTAATAAGTACAATTAAGGTCCGTTTGTTATGAGGGTTTTAGCTTTGAGGAATGGTTTGAAAAAAAAATTGTTTGGTTGAATACTTGGAATATGCAACAGTGCAAGATACCCATATTGATGGGTGTTCGCAAAAAATAGCAAGACCCCTAGGATTTGTGACAAACCTCCATTCGTTGTTGGCTTTTTTGACGCATGACAAAAAATAAAGGGAAAATCACAAAAATACCCAATTTTACAACCTCATGCAACTATCTCAACCACGCAAAATTTATTATGTTACTACCTCCGTCCCAAAATTATTGTCCACTTTTGACTTTCTAAGTCTTTCTCTCTCAACTTTGACCTTAAATATTTTCGTTTGTGCTATTTAATATTTGATGCATAATATATGAATGGATTGAGTTTTAAATGTATTTTCTCATGGTATTATTTGTTACAAGTATTATGTAACATAAACAAAATTATTTAAGGTCAAAGTTGCCAAAGAAAGACTCAGAAAGTCAAAACTGGACAATAATTTTGGGACGGAGGTAGTATTTTTTTTTTAATTTTCACAAAATTTAAAAGATATAATAACCAATTTAAAATATACAATATTTATTTTATTTTATAATTTTAGCATATAAAATTATTTTCTCTCTTACATCAAACTCAAATCTAAATTCTAATCCATACTTAAATTCAAATTCAAGTCCTAATTCTAAACTCATATAGAGGCCAAACGGGCCCTTAGTTAATAAACCCCATCGATATTACTACTTGTTTCAATTTTATTGTCCACCTTTTTATTAGTTTATGTCTCAAAATAATTGTTCATTACTAAAAATAAAAGTTGAATTTATTTAAATTACTCATATTACCCTTAGTCCAAATTGATATTTACAAAAATAAAAGAAAACACTAATTAATTATCAAATGATAAAACTGTCTTTTTTGCTTTCGTAAAAACTATTCTAAACTGTGTATTTCTTGTCTGTGAACAATAATTTTGAAAAGGAGGAAACTATCATTGCACTTATATCGGCAAGGCCAAATGATGTATAGAAAAGTGAAATATTCGGATTAGCTAGCTTTTTATAGATGTAATTTATCTAATTTATCATTTATGATGTCATCTTGTATATAAAGTATAGCTTCCAACAGTTATTATGCTTAAACATGATATGCCATGCACAAGTCACAACCATTGCTTACATGACAAAGTAATTAGGCTTTTGATGAATAAATAAAAAGCACTGTCTCCCCATAGATTCTCTTTTGTCGACAAACACGAGATATAAGTCCACATTTTACAACAGCGAAAGTTCTGCAGCGCCTTTTTTTTTGGTCATTCATTGTCTAACTTACCTGTAAAGACATTTGGGATTGTATATAGTTAAACGAGTGGGATTTACATGCGTCTTGTAGCGGGATTAAAAGTAATCAGCAATTAGTATTTGGTTTCTTTAAATTCAACTAAATATCCCGACATAACTTTTTTTATTAAATAGTGTAATTATGTACGTTCTTTGTAATGTGAGGAACTGAAATGAACTATTTATGTACAAACAATCACTAAATTTAATTTAGGGACCGAAACTAAAGGGACTCTGTATGTAATTTTTGTTACACAAACAGTGGCAGATATTGCCTTTTGATTTGTACACTTTTATATATAAACAGTTAAACCTGAATATATACAGTTGAACAATGTAATGCATAGATTAGATTGAGCATGGTCCGAAAATTGGACCGGACTGAAAACCGATGTGGCTTAAAACACCAGACCGAAGGCCGGACTAAAATATTCGGTCCATGTCAGGGTTAGGTCGGTCCGGTCCATCGATCAATCCGATCCAACAAAGCATAATGTCCAGTTGTATGTAAGACCGAACTGTACCAGGCCGAGAGCCGAAAATAATTAAAAGGGTGGACTGAAGACCGGACCGAAATATATCTGGTCCAGTCCGGTTTAATCCGGTCCGCGATCTATAATGCTAAGCACTAAATTAGAGTGTGCCAATAAAAAATAAATTGCAAATCATTTTCCATCTTGATGACGTGTCATGTTTGATACCAATGGAGACAAATATGTGCAAATATGTGCATGTTACGTTACATAACATGTAAATATTTGATCAGTAGTCTATTATGACCAAGGTTATAGATAGCGTGAGGCGTGGCGTGGCGACATGGCTAAGTCTCACGTCTTTGCGAGTCATGGAGTCTTTAAGGCGTGACTTAAAACGGCACAAAATATGAAAATATTTATAAATATATATATTTATATAATATTACAAATATATTGAGTTTACAAAAGGTGTCATACATAAAGAATAAAAGTTTAAGAATTATCTTTGCCCCACGCCCCCCACATGTAATCTTTTTCCATTTTATAGAAAAATCTCCCTTAATCTTCCCTTATCGAAATTGAATTTAAAAAGACCTCTCAAGCATCAAGATTTTATCGCGTATTATCAAGTTTTTTATTCATTCACTGTAGCCTTAAGCCCAAGCTTTCGGTTTATACGTTGGCGTTGGACGGTCACGCCTCGCGCCTTTGCGTTTACGCGCCTTTTAGAGCCATAATTATGACACATTAATTCGATTATTTTATACTTAAGATCACCTAGATGAAAGGGTATATCATGTAATTTCTATTTTTAGCTATTTAACAACAAAATATCTGCAACCGCACTTGGGTTTAAAGTTTAAACCATTTCAAAGAGCTCAACTTATTGAATAAATTACTGTTGGAACACAAGAAGATTACCATTGTTACAATGGTTTTTCGTTACATAAACACTTAAAAACCTTAAATCTATCAAACATCCGTTGGTGGGCGCTGTGTTTGCCATCAAACCTGAAAGAAAATAGGAAAATTCAATGCAACATCCTGGATTTGACTTATTAAATAAATAACAAAGGACCGAGCTTACACGATTACAAACACATTTAATATGATGGGGCACCAAGATTTGAGGCAAGTCGTAATAGGTCACTGAAAACTCCGCCAGCTGTCACTTCTGCTCCGGCTCCCGGACCACGAACAATTAGCGGTTGTTTATTGTACCTTTCTGTTGTAAAAGCAATGATATTATCAGAACCTGACAGCTGAGCAAATGGGTGTTGCTTGTTGTATCTTCGCAACTCTACAGTCCCCTTCTGGTTTTTAACATCTACAACCCTAAAACGTATTTAGAACCTGACTGAGAAACAAATATTAGATTTAGACCACAAACATTATTAGCAACGCAAAAGGATTGATGGTTCCACATAAAATCCAAGTATAAGTTACTCACTTCTCCAGCATCCTCTGCAGCCTTCCGCTTGGCAGCGATATCTGAGTCAAAGGAAGGTAACTGCTGCATGAAATCATCCACTGATGCAGTTTCCTGACAGTCAACAAAAAATCAGTTTCGATCTTGCATTAAGCTTTTCTTCTAAAACAGTTCAACTACTGACAGACTGAACATTTTATTTTGCTTATATTTAAACTGCCATGTTGCTGTGTATATAGTGTAGCAAAATTTATTCATATGTGACCTGACCAAAAAGTTATTAATCCTCAGAAGATAAGTCATGTATTCACCTGTGACCTGACAAAATATTGGCTATAGGATAAAAAATAATAACAAAGTTTGAATTGCCCAAAAGTCATTACGTTGTACACATTTAGGTGTTGTTTGAAATAGACTTAATTGACTTAATATGGAAAAAACTGAATTTATTAAGTCATATGAAAATTGTTTGTTAATGACTTAATTGATAAAGATGGCTGAAATTATAAAGTGATAAAACTGAACATGTCCACATTAAGTCATCTGTTAATTAAACACGACTTAACGAAAAAATGAAACAAACAGGCCCTTAGTGTAAGGGTGCGTAATTTAAGTCAACCTAACTGATCCAGTAGAAATCTGGTTACTTAGTTTGGGAAATCAAGGTACAGCTAGAACAAAAAAAATTGGATAATCAATTCAATTTCGGGTTAAGGTAAAATTTTAAGGCCCCCCTGAAGCCTGAATAAGAACCTTATCTTAAGATTTGCACTCGGCCTCTTATTTTACTTGCAAATTCCCAAAATAACTACAGAAATAGACTATCTCTCTCGAGACCTCAAAAATTGTTGTACTGCTCTCATTGATCTCGAATGCAGAGTTTTTCGGACTCAAACGCTCTAGATGTAACCCATACGACTGTCCACACGATATACCATTATAAACCAGACCTCCTCCACCTCCCTATCCCCTGGTGGAACAGCATCATCCAATCGAGTTAGTTTCTAACCTTTAATGGATCTGGTACAAGGCTCTGGACAGGGATATCTGAAAGTTCAAGATTCAAACCACATTCCCTAGCATAGAGCATTAATCACTGCAACATTAGTTTCACGAACTATATACAACACATTCAGCAGGACAAAACCAATAGTTGCATTATTATTAAAACAATTCATTTTAGAAAAACCTTTCTGGCTACATCTGTTCCAGCAAGATCGTCCCTGGGGTCTGGTTCGGTGTAACCTGCTGCTTTTGCCTCGACCACTACTTCACTAAATGCTCGTGTGTCAACAAAACTATTGAATATATAACTCAACGTACCGCTGCAAAGACAAATAAGTAAATTATATGAGCAAATTCATCAATTTATCAACTGCAACTACTATTGAAAAGAGACGAACCTCAAACTTAATAACAGTGTTGTAAAAAGCGGTCTAGGCGGCCGCCTAGGCGCTAGGCGGCCACAAACCGCCTCGATTTATTCTAGGCGGCCAAAAAAGCGGTCAACGACGGTCAACACGGCGGTCAACTCGATTTTTAAAATTTTAAATTAGGTTTTTTCATTAAATTGGTCAGATATTGTTTTTAAATATGGTGCTTACCATTATGTACCAGCGAAGTTAAAAATTGTACCTCCAAAATCATGTGAGTGTAATTATTGTTTAGTTTGAGAGAAGAATAAGAAATAGAAATATGAGAGTTTCCTTGATAATATTCCTTAATTTAAACTAATTTTAAGCCTTAATTTACAGTTAAAGCCCAATATCAATCTTTTGTAGAACTTCTTACCGCATTGTGATAAAAATTTCAATTAGACATTATAATTTTAAAAAAATTTATATAGAAACGTTCAATCCGCCTGGCCGCCTAGGCCCCGCCATCGATAACGTATTTCTAGCTAGGCGGTGGTCGACGCCCCGAACTAGCGCCAGCGCTTTTTGCAAACCTTGCTTATAACAAATACAAGTCAAATTGATTCACCAGAAAAGACATAGCTTAAACAAATATGGTATGTTAAATACCCACGTTGAAAACCAAAATACATCAAGTTCAAGAATGATAAACAACACAAAAAATCTTCTTATTTTATTCTGTGCTTCTGTTCTAGTTATTCGAAACAGCACGGTAATGATAACCATTATCAAAAACAAAACAAAACAATAAGACATAAACTGCAGGTACAATGGATGTGTACAAAAATGGTCACCCCTTATTTTTTTATTTTGCTAGTTTACTTTTTTAAGAGTAATCAGTGAATGGGACATTATCTTCATAATCACTCTCTTTTTAAGTAAGGAAGCAAATGTCTGGTAATGGTGACTTTGGCTCTTAGCAATAGGATGCATGTTCTTACTTTCTAATCAAGTAACAGCATAACTAAACAGGGTTACTTGACTAACCTGAATATTCCTTCAATTTTGATAATTTTGTCCCCTGTCTGAAGAAGATCTCGTAAAGTATGCATGATTGGGAGACCAGCCCCAACAGTAGCTTCATAAAAGTAATGAGTGAATGATTGCCTTTGAAGGGCACGCAACTTCAAATACTGCACCAAGTATAAGGCCTCATCAAGAACTAGAAAGCATATGAATATCTTTTTGTAAAGTGACGCAGCTAATGAGCTTATAAACCCACAAACGAATAGTCCCTAACAGATAGCATCAGAATACCTTGTCAAGTGGTCCAGAATTCGCCTTCTTATTTGGGGTGATAACATGAATTCCGTGGTGCAACCAGTTATGGTAGCGGTCTGCAACCTCAGTGCTTGATGTGCAGTCGACTAATACCGTATTGGGGATAAAATGATTTCCATGCACATGCTGAACAAACTTCTCCAGATCAGCTTTTTCTCCCTTCTCCTTATGAAGTTCTTTCCAATTAGAAAGGTCGATGCCCCTACAATAGGTCAGAAACCTTATTAAAAGAGATGTGCTAGTAGAACAATTAGGACACAATCTCAATAACACACTATATGAGCCTAAAAGTGTGATCATATTGTAAGCATAGAATTATGTAGACAGTTGTAATATTAGAGAGCCAATCGTTTCTGGTACATCTCAACTTCATCTTCATGGTATTCCATTCTGCTATGTTAAACAAATAAAGGCATGTTTCTGTTGGTGTTACATTTGTATCAATTTTCACATGACATTAATAGACTTAAAATTAAGTAACAACGACTTGTGGTTTAACAAGTAACATATGTTGCCACATGCGCTATGGCGCACTTTCTGATACAGTGTGTTACTTGTATCATGCCCATGAAAAAGACCAATAAGAGTATAGACAATAAAGATTTTTTTAGATATTGAGAATGAGCCTCCACAACATGAGTCAGCCTGTTCTTCAATTAGATTATAGACTACACTCTCACAAATAAAAAAACCTTAACACACACACATCATCCCTTCCCCAAATATAATAAATTAATACTTACAAACCAAAATAAAACCACAATATAATCACTAAACACCCTCACTCACATCAATTCTAACAACACAATAATACAAATCCAACACAACACAACTCCGCATCCCTCAAACATTCATACCCCTATCCACTCTCTCCAATCCCTATCACCTACTCGCTCTACCCTCTCCTCCACTCTAGATTACGCGCACTCTCTCCCCCCTCATCTCACTCCACACGCTCATCGCTCACTCTATCAAATTCTATAAAAATCAACCCTTTCTACATTAACCCCTACACAATACTTCAAAAAACCCATTACATCATACCCTAAATTAAAACAATAAATTATATTGAACTCCAGGATAATTCGTTTCAACATTCACCATGACACCTTAAAATCATATTATTAGTTGAATTATACCTTTTAACAGTGCCATGCAACTGACATATTACCATAATGTTACCAAAAGCACTTCTCAAGAATTTTTTCATATCTTATGTACCATGCACAGAAGTAAAACAGAAAAATTGAACGAATGTACAGCATATTTACCTGATCCTGAGCTGGTTAAGTAAAGTGGCACCAATCAGCCCAGGCCAATGATACCACTGTATTGAATTTTATGAATAATAAAATTTGAAAGCCTGCATTAGGCTCGTACACAATCTTAAAATACAAACCCTATAATAACACACTTCTCCTCAATATCCATATTCTAACACAAACTATCAATCCTCCCAATCCCACAACACCCCCCACCCCTCTAAAATAAACCAAACAACACCCCACCATCATATCCTAACACAATCCACACATACCCCCCCCCCCCCAAACACTTACATATCCCAAACCCTCAACAAATAACACCTATCCCTAATACTAACAAAAAACCCACCCAACCAAACACAACCCCCCCAACACCACCCCCCCCCACACCCCAACACACCAAAACCCCCCAAACACCCCAACAAACAACCCCCCCAACCACACACAAACAACCAACCCACCAACCAAACAACCCCCCCCCACCCACCCACCAACAACCCCACCAACCACCACACCCCACCACCACCACCCCACAACTCCTAAACCACCCACCACACAATCCAACCACCTCTCCCCCCCAATCTTCATAAACCCCCCTATCAACCATAAACCCAACATTATAAACCACATTAATCTTCTAAACACCCAATATTAAACTCAACCTAATCACCAACCCATAAAAACCCTAAAAAACTCCCTCCCTTAACCCCTAACTATAACACTTAATACCCCCCCCTCACCCAAACTCCAAAAAATTTCAATTCCTACCCTCCCAACAAAAATACTCAATACCTCAAACATCCTCAAAATCCTCCCCAAACCACCCCCCCACCCACACCCCAAAAACACTACCCTAAACCCACTTTCCTCCTAAAAACCACCCCCAACCCTAATAATCCCAACTCAACCATCAATCCAACAAACAAAACACTTCCTCTCCTCCATCATAACCATCACTATAACCACACCCCCCCCAACCCACCCCACCACACAAAAACAAAAAAACATACATATTCTCCCTCACATCTCCCACCATTCAAGATAGAAGAGAAACCCCAAAAATAAGAACTACTCCCCCCCATCCAATATAACCCTTCCCCCCTTCCCACCCCCTAAACCCCCCTCAATCCACATCCAAACCCCCCTCCCCACCTTCCCCCATTTAATCCATTACACCTCATATTCCTAAAGAAATGCTACGTGCGATGTATATAGGTCTGTTTTTACTCTACTGCTCTTCTGACCATGTATGTGGTAATATTTTGTCGTTTTGCTAAGTCTAAGAGTATTGAATAATATTGTTTTATGTTCTCAGCTGGGCATCCTACGGAATCTTTTTCAGCTTTTGTTGTTGGACATGGAGAGTTATGGTCTGCTCAGATGTTGTCATGTGTCCTTAGAAAGGTGCTGTTTTGATCATTATTTTTGTTATCTTGAGATATGTCAGCTTGTCAACTTGAGTGAATAACACTTGTTTTTGTTTTCCAGGGTGGGATAGATTGTACATGGATGGACACAAGAGAAGTTCTCATCGTGAACCCTGCAGGTTCTAATCAAGTTGATCCTGATTATGAGGAGTCTGAGACAAGACTTGATGGTTGGCTATTGAAGAATCCCTCTAAGGTAGTTGTTGCTACTGGTTTTATAGCTAGCACCCCTCAAAATATACCAACAACTTTGAAACGGGATGGAAGCGACTTTTCTGCTGCTATCATGGGTGCTTTATTCAGGGCTCGCCAAGTGACGATTTGGACAGATGTTGATGGTGTGTACAGTGCAGATCCTAGAAAAGGTTAGTTTCTTTATTATAGGAGAGGACATTAAGCTTGCATGTTGGTCAATGATAGTTTGTAAAATGGGTCATACAGGTAATATTACTTAAGATTAGCTAGGAAGGATACATCATACTTGTCGAATGGGTTGTACAAGTAGATATCAACGAAAGTGCATATCTAATGTATAAAACCCTCTAAATCATAATTTTTTTTAGGAATTACTATCACTAAAACAAATAAATAATATACTTAATAATATCAGACACTGGTTTTGTTATAAGTTTGCAAGATAAAGGTGTTTGGGGTCACTCTTCCCCACGCTGTTTCAACACATACACAAATTGCATATCTTGTCCTGAATCCATTTCACTTTTACCCATCACCCAACACACTTGGTTTTCCTTCTCTTGACCTTCTTTCCATGCTTTGCAGCATTTAAACAGCTGTTGATATGTATCTGAAACTTATGCTAAGCCTCTTTAGCTATTCTTCTAAAAAACAAAAGTCTTTTGCAGTTAGTGATGCTGTCGTACTGGATACATTATCTTATCAAGAGGCATGGGAAATGGTAAATACATTTATCTCGTTAAGCTCATACCATGAAACATTCTCAATTGTGTTTGTAATTGGTTTCTGGGAAAAATTATGATTGTAACCAATTCTAGGTGATTCATGCAGTCATATTTTGGGGCAAACGTTTTACATCCTCGAACTATCATTCCGGTCATGCAGTATGACATTCCTATTGTTATAAGGAATATCTTCAACCTTTCTGCACCTGGAACCAAGATTTGCAGGACACCTGTCATTGAAAGTGAAGAAAACCAGAAATTGGAAACTTATGTAAAAGGATTTGCAACCATAGACAACTTGGCTCTTGTGAATGTTGAGGGGTGAGTTATTCTTCCATTTTGTTCCATCTTCGGGCCATCTTATCGCCTTCACCCATTTTTCTTATGTTTTCTTTGTGTAAATTGCATTTATGCAATGCTTTTTTTAGAACTGGGATGGCTGGTGTTCCTGGAACAGCAAGTGCTATTTTTGCGGCTGTAAAGGATGTTGGAGCTAACGTCATCATGATTTCTCAGGTATCTTTCTCCACTTACATATGAATTTATATAGAGATGATTTTTATCGTATTGTGGTTTTATTACAGGCTAGCAGTGAACATTCAGTGTGCTTCGCTGTTCCTGAGAAGGAAGTGAAAGCAGTTGCGAAGGCATTAGAGGCTAGATTTCAACAGGCTTTAAGTGCTGGACGTCTTTCTCAGGTTTAAAGCTTTGACTTGGATTAAAAATCGATTTTTTTTTGTTGTATTGAAAGGTTTCTTGCTCACATTCTACAAAAAGTTCTGTACAATCTATCAAAATACTTTCTGACTGGGCCAATGGCCAAACAAATTCTAGAATTTGATGCTTTTGGGACAACCGATAACGCAAACTTTGGTTGTATCGGCGTTTCTAAAAACATTTAAGAAATTGAAGTATTCAACTATAATGGCTAAACCACCCGACAATTTAAAGATAGTTATATACAATGTATTATTTATTAACCGTTTCTCAACCATAATTCACCCATTGAGGTTGTTGTTAATAATCGGTTGTTAACCATTGCCCTAAGGGCTCTAGTTAGCATTTCCTAAATTTATTTGGGGATTAGGGACACTTCTTGCAGTTTGGTACAACAGAATGTAATGCGGTTTGAATTAGTTATTGACCTTGTATTTTTCAGGTGCCTTGCATACTTTTTATATTGATTTTGTTTACTTCCAGGTTGCAGTAATTCCAAACTGTAGCATTCTTGCAGCAGTTGGCCAGAAAATGGCCAGCACTCCAGGTGTTAGTGCGACACTATTTAATGCTCTTGCAAAGGTCAGATGTGTACAACTTTGTTTGTTATACATATAATGTGGTTTGCAGGGATCTCCCTTACTTTATCTTCCAACTAATGGGCAGCTGCCCACTTTTCTGTTATAACTAATCTATCAATTTCATACCATAAATTGATTATGAGAAGTTGCACAAATTATGGAGTCAGATATACATCTGCTGCCTGCTTTTATGTATATAATATATAAACAGAAACTCTTTTATTGATTATAATATTTGCAAGTTTCTTGCAATGCAGGCTAATATTAACGTCCGAGCTATTGCACAAGGCTGCTCTGAGTATAACATCACTGTAGTTGTCAAAAGGGAAGATTGTGTACGAGCGCTAAGAGCAGTGCATTCAAGATTTTATCTTTCAAAAACATCAATAGCATTGGGTATCATTGGGCCTGGGCTGATTGGTGCCACTTTACTTAACCAGCTCAGGGATCAGGTATATCCTACATTCTGTATCAATTTTTCTGTGCTTACTTTCTGTGCATGGGTACATTAAGATCTGAACAAATTCTTGATAATTGCTTTTGAACACGTTAAGAAATTTCTGTTGCAGGCAGCAGTACTGAAGGAAAAGTCTAACACTGATTTACGTGTCATGGGTATCATTGGATCAACGAAAATGCTGCTGAGTGACACGTAAGTTTCATGTTTTAACATGACTTTAGATCTTACCTTTTAAGTAATATGCAGAAAAATATACTTTTAAGCGGCATTCGGTCCTGGAAGGCAATTACACTCCAATCATTACATGACATGTGATAAGTAAGCCTACATGACAAACTTCTTACGGTGATTGAACTGTTCTAGACAAGTTTGGAGCTGCGCTTGTCATAAGTGAATAAAGTTTAAACTTCAAGTTTTAAGCCTTGCAAACTACGTTGAACAGAACAAATCATATAAATGAAAATGGTAAACACCTACTACCAAACAACTAATTTGTTCTGGTGCATCATAATGGGTGTAGTTCTGGACCTTGTGAAGTATTGAAACAAAGTTATGATACAAAATCTAATTGGAGGAGTATATTTAAGATGAATAGAACAGGCTGACTCATGTTGTGGAGGCTCATTCTCAATATCTAAAAAAATCTTTATTGTCTATACTCTTATTGGTCTTTTTCATGGGCATGATACAAGTAACACACTGTATCAGAAAGTGCGCCATAGCGCATGTGGCAACATATGTTACTTGTTAAACCACAAGTCGTTGTTACTTAATTTTAAGTTTTAATCGTCATGGTGAAAATTGCTTTACAATGTAACACCAAAGAAAAATGCCTATATTTGGTGTAATTGTCAGCTGGCATCCTATGAGATGAAGTTGAGATGTACCAGAAACGATTGGCTCTCTAATATTACAACTGTCTACATAATTCTATGCTTACAATATGATCACACTTTTAGGCTCATATAGTGTGTTATTGAGATTGTGTCCTAATTGTTCTACTAGCACATCTCTTTTAATAAGGTTTCTGACCTATTGTAGGGGCATCGACCTTTCTAATTGGAAAGAAATATTCATCAGGCGAAGGGAGGGATAGCTGATTGAGCAGTTTGTTCAGCACTTTTTTTGTGCCTGAAATCATTTTATCCCCAATACGGTATTAGTCGACTGCACATCAAGCACTGAGGTTGCAGACCGCTACCATAACTGGTTGCACCACGGAATTCATGTTATCACCCCAAATAAGAAGGCGAATTCTGGACCACTTGACAAGGTATTCTGATGCTATCTGTTAGGGACTATTCGTTTGTGGGTTTATAAGCTCATTAGCTGCGTCACTTTACAAAAAGGTATTCATATGCTTTCTAGTTCTTGATGAGGCCTTATACTTGGTGCAGTATTTGAAGTTGCGTGCCCTTCAAAGGCAATCATTCACTCATTACTTTTATGAAGCTACTGTTGGGGCTGGTCTCCCAATCATGCATACTTTACGAGATCTTCTTCAGACAGGGGACAAAATTATCAAAATTGAAGGAATATTCAGGTTAGTCAAGTAACCCTGTTTAGTTATGCTGTTACTTGATTAGAAAGTAAGAGTGAATCTATTGCAAAGGCCAAATTCACCAGTTACCAGACATTTCTTACTTAAAAAGAGAGTGCTTATGAGAGATAATGTCCATTCACTGATTCTGTAAAAAATAGACTAGCAAAATAAAAATAAAAATAAGGGTGACCATTTTGGGTACACAATCCATTGTACCTGCAGGTTTATGTCTTTTGTTTTGTTTTGATATGGTTATCATTTACTTGCTGTTTCTAATAACTAGAACAGGAAGGCTCAGAATAAAATAAGAAGATTTTTGTTGTGTATCATTCTTGAACTTGATTGTTTTGGTTTTCAACGTGGGTTGTAACATACCATTTTGTTTAAGCTATGTCTTTTCTTTGTGATTCAATCATGACTTGTATTTGTTATTAAGTTTGAGGTTCGTCTCTTTTCAATAGTAGTTGCAGTTGATAAATTGATGAATTTGCTCATATAATTTACTTATTTGTCTTTGCAGCGGTACGTTGAGTTATATATTCAATAGTTTTGTTGACACACGAGCATTTAGTGAAGTAGTGGTCGAGGCAAAAGCAGCAGGTTACACCGAACCAGACCCCAGGGACGATCTTGCTGGAACAGATGTAG
This sequence comes from Tanacetum coccineum, assembly GCA_026074375.1. Classification (NCBI taxonomy): domain Eukaryota; kingdom Viridiplantae; phylum Streptophyta; class Magnoliopsida; order Asterales; family Asteraceae; genus Tanacetum; species Tanacetum coccineum. The sequence continues at coordinate 4,634 of BQNB010083635.1, read as the reverse complement.
CCAGAAAGGTTTTTCTAAATGGAATATGGTTTAATTGCTACTTTGGTTTGTCCTGCGAATGTGTTGTTATAGTTCTGAACTAATGTTGCAGGTGATAATTCTTGCTAGGGAATGTGGTTTGAATCTTGAACTTTCAGATATCCCTGTCCAGAGCCTTGTACCAGATCCATTAAAGGTTAGAAACTAACTCGATATGATATTCTTTCCACCAGATTTGACAAAATTCTTGCATTTTATCAGAGATTTGACCAAAAATTTCTGATTCGTTCAAGTGCATACCAACAATTTTTCCTTTATAAGTTCTTATTCTGTGTTATTTTGGGAATTTGCAAGTAAAATAAGAGGCCGAGTGCAAATCTTAAGATAAGGTTCTTATTCAGGCTTCAGGGGGGCCTTAAAATTTTACCTTAACCCGAAATTGAATTGATTATCCAATTTTTTTTGTTCTAGCTGTACCTTGATTTCCCAAACTAAGTAACCAGATTTCTACTGGATCAGTTAGGTTGACTTAAATTACGCACCCTTACACTAAATGTGTACAACGTAATGACTTTTGGGCAATTCAAACTTTGTTATTATTTTTTATCCTATAGCCAATATTTTGTCAGGTCACAGGTGAATACATGACTTATCTTCTGAGGATTAATAACTTTTTGGTCAGGTCACATATGAATAAATTTTGCTACACTATATACACAGCAACATGGCAGTTAAATATAAGCAAAATAAAATGTTCAGTCTGTCGGTAGTTGAACTGTTTTAGAAGAAAAGCTTAATGCAAGATCGAAACTAATTTTTTGTTGACTGTCAGGAAACTGCATCAGTGGATGATTTCATGCAGCAGTTACCTTCCTTTGACTCAGATATCGCTGCCAAGCGGAAGGCTGCAGAGGATGCTGGAGAAGTGAGTAACTTATACTTGGATTTTATGTGGAACCATCAATCCTTTTGCGTTGCTAATAATGTTTGTGGAAATCTAATATTTGTTTATCTGTCAGGTTCTAAGATACGTTGGGGTTGTAGATGTTAAAAACCAGAAGGGGACTGTAGAGTTGCGAAGATACAACAAGCAACACCCATTTGCTCAGCTGTCAGGTTCTGATAATATCATTGCTTTTACAACAGAAAGGTACAATAAACAACCGCTAATTGTTCGTGGTCCGGGAGCCGGAGCAGAAGTGACAGCTGGCGGAGTTTTCAGTGACCTATTACGACTTGCCTCAAATCTTGGTGCCCCATCATATTAAATGTGTTTGTAATCGTGTAAGCTCGGTCCTTTGTTATTTATTTAATAAGTCAAATCCAGGATGTTGCATTGAATTTCCTTTTTTTTCTTTTCAAGGGTTTGATGGCAACACACCCTCACGGTTTTGATAGTTTAGGTTTTTAAGTGTTAGGACGAAAAAACCTTTGTAACAATGGTAATCTTCTTGTGTTCCAACAGTAATTTATTCAATAAGTTGAGCTAACTTTAAACCCAAGTGCGGTTGCAGATATTTTGTTGTTAAATAGCTAAAAATAGAAATTACATGATATACCCTTTCATCTAGGTGATCTTAAGTATAAAATAATCGAATTAATGTGTCATAATTATGGCTCTAAAAGGCGCGTAAACGCAAAGGCGCGAGGCGTGACCTCCACGCCACGTAATAAACCAAGGCTTGGGCTTAAGGCTTGACGTGAGATGAGGAGTGAAAAAACGTGATAAGACGCGATAAAACGTGATGCGTGGAGGCTTTTTTAAATTCAATTTCGATAAAAATTGTATTTTTATATAAAAATGAAAAAGATTACATGCAAAGATAATTTCTTAACTTTATTCTTTATGTATGACACCTTTTGTAAACTCAATATATTTGTAATATTATATAAATATATATATTTATAAATATTTTCATATTTTGTGCCGCTTTAAGTCACGCCTTAAAGACGTCATGGCTCGCCATGCCTCGCAAAGGCGTGAGACTTGGCCATGCCGCCACGCCACGCCACGCCTCACGCTATCTATAACCTTGGTCATAATAGACTACTGATCAAATATTTACATGTTATGTAACGTAACATGCACATATTTGCACATATTTGTCTCCATTGGTATCAAATATGACACGTCATCAAGATGGAAAATGATTTGCACTTTATTTTTTATTGGCACACTCTAATTTAGTGCTTAGCATTATAAATCGCGGACCGGATTAAACCGGACTGGACCAGATATATTTCGGTCCGGTCTTCAGTCCACCCTTCTAATTATTTTCAGCCCTCGGCCTGGTACAGTTCGGTCTTACATACAACTGGACATTATGCTTTGTTGGATCGGATTGATCGATGGACCGGACCGACCTGACCCTGACATGGACCGAATATTTTAGTCCGGCCTTCGGTCTGGTGTTTTAAGCCACATCGGTTTTCAGTCCGGTCCAATTTTCGGACCATGCTCAATCTAATCTATGCATTACATTGTTCAACTGTATATATTCAGGTTTAACTGTTTATATATAAAAGTGTACAAATCAAAAGGCAATATCTGCCACTGTTTGTGTAACAAAAATTACACACAGAGTCCCTTTAGTTTCGGTCCCTAAATTAAATTTAGTGATTGTTTGTACATAAATAGTTCATTTCAGTTCCTCACATTACAAAGAACGTTCATAATTACACTATTTAATAAAAAAAATTATGTCGGGATATTTAGTTGAATTTAAAGAAACCAAATACTAATTGCTGATTACTTTTAATCCCGCTACAAGACGCATGTAAATCCCACTCGTATAACTATATACAATCCCAAATGTCTTTACAGGTAAGTTAGACAATGAATGACCAAAAAAAAAAGGCGCTGCAGAACTTTCGCTGTTGTAAAATGTGGACTTATATCTCGTGTTTGTCGACAAAAGAGAATCTATGGGGAGACAGTGCTTTTTATTTATTCATCAAAAGCCTAATTACTTTGTCATGTAAGCAATGGTTGTGACTTGTGCATGGCATATCATGTTTAAGCACAATAACTGTTGGAAGCTATACTTTATATACAAGATGACATCATAAATGATAAATTAGATAAATTACATCTATAAAAAGCTAGCTAATCCGAATATTTCACTTTTCTATACATCTTTTGGCCTTGCCGATATAAGTGCAATGATAGTTTCCTCCTTTTCAAAATTATTGTTCACAGACAAAAAATACACAGTTTAGAATAATTTTTACGAAAGCAAAAAAGACAGTTTTACCATTTGATAATTAATTAGTGTTTTCTTTTATTTTTGTAAATATCAATTTGGACTAAGGGTAATATGAGTAATTTAAATAAATTCAACTTTTATTTTTAGTAATGAACAATTATTTTGAGACATACTAAAAAAAAGGTGGACAATAAAATTGAAACAAGTAGTAATATCGATGGGGTTTATTAACTAAGGGCCCGTTTGGCCTCTATATGAGTTTAGAATTAGGACTTGAATTTGAATTTAAGTATGGATTAGAATTTAGATTTGAGTTTGATGTAAGAGAGAAAATAATTTTATATGCTAAAATTATAAAATAAAATAAATATTGTATATTTTAAATTGGTTATTATATCTTTTAAATTTTGTGAAAATTAAAAAAAAAATAACATAATAAATTTTGCGTGGTTGAGATAGTTGCACATCATAAAAAATAAAACAATATTCACTTCTATTACTTTTATTTTTTGTCATGCGTCAAAAAAGCCAACAAAGAATGGAGGTTTGTCACAAATCCTAGGGGTCTTGCTATTTTTTGCGAACACCCATCAATATGGGTATCTTGCCCTGTTGCATATTCCAAGTATTCAACCAAACAAATTTTTTTCAAACCATTCCTCAAAGCTAAAACCCTCATAACAAACGGACCCTAATTGTACTTATTAGCAAGTAATAAGTAGCGGATTATAGTCCCAAAGGGATGCGTATGATGATGTACATTAATTAACTACATAACATATAATACTAACCTCTTGTTATCGAATTCAGTTGAATCAACAGAGCAACAAACTACCATGTTCTTCCTTGTACCCCATGAAAACAAAACCCTAAAATCACTAAAATAAGCGATCTCTATGAATATTTACACAGCACATCATCGTGTATTACCCGAATGCTAGTTCCTTTTGCTTCACGATCCAAGCATGAACACCTAATTGTCCGCTTTGATGGAATTCAACCAAGAACCCTAATTAGGGTTTATGGTCGATCGTTTTTAAGGAAGGAGAGAGGGAAAGTCGTTGGTTTTTGTGTTTGTTAAGTTATGAGGATCATCACAAGTCAAATCCTTATATCTTAACGAAACCTGGTCTCCTAAACTCTTCCACCTCATCTTTTCCCTACTTCGGCCGGCCGCCCCTTACACTTTATGGAGTTTCCATAGTGTTTGGGTTAAGTCCATTTAATTAAGTCTAACAATAATTAAAGAAAAACCTATAGTTAATTAACGCGTCTAACGGATTAATTAACGACCGTTAAGTGATTCATGAAATATTTACTAATATAATTAATATAAATACATTAAATACACTATAATAGGTAATATCACGGTATATACGTTTGTGACCCCATAGGCTCACGTATCTCCAGCCGTATAATTATTTAATATAATGTGAGCACTTCCTAATA
>BQNB010083634.1:9761-28983 GCA_026074375.1 Tanacetum coccineum | reverse complement strand
CAGGTATTAAACGGGAAGTTGGGAAATGAGAGATGTGTGTAGGAAGAGTAGAAGACATACCTTATTGAACCTTTATCTTTTGAATAATGTTTGGAAGACCTTTATCTTTTGAAGTTTGCATTTAGACCCTTTATGTTAGTAATTTTTATACTGTTGGAAGTCATTTTGTTTTATGACTTGGTATTTTTAATTAATAAAGTATTCTGCATGCATTTATATGTTCTGATATAACACCATAACGTAACTCTTTGTCTAATTATCGGAGCGGGATGTTACAATTATGGTATCAGAGCTGCCAGGTTACGCCCTGTAGAACCTACGTTATGACCTGTAAGGATTGGGTATACATTAGGCTTTCTTTCGTATTTTGATATTATTGCTTCCTTTCATATTTTGATCTTAACTTTAAATTATCTTCGCTGTTTCATTCATTGATTACCTGCTACTAAGGGGCGAGTATTTTCTTCGACCAAGGATTAGGCGGCTAACACATTTTGCGGTTTTTGTTTCATTTACTAAACACCTTAGCATCTTCCCTACGCTACTTAATTATACCTTCTCGATATCTACGCGTATGAAAAGTCTGACCACGAATATCAGAATTGTCCGCTTCATATTAATGATAAGATTCGTTTTGCTAATTTGTTTCCCTTAAAAATGAGTGATTTTGATTTTATTCTTGGTATGAATTGGTTGACTGTTCATCGCGCCCCTATCGTTTGTCATACCAATCGTGTCATCTTTGGTAATCTGATTAACCCTGAATTTATCTACCTATTTCAATTTCGAGGACGAAATTTTCTTTTTAGAGGAGAAGAGTTGTAAAACCCAAAAATTTGTCAATTTTGAATATAACCTAAAGTTTAAATAAAAGAATTTGGAAATAAAAACCTTAGGTTATGATTTTTTGAAATATTGGAAATATAATATAAGGTATTTAAATTTAGAAAAAAAATATAAAACTTATAAAAATTACATATATGGCCGGCCCCTATATGAATAAAAAAATATAAAAATAAATTTTGTGATTTTGTTATTTAGATTATTTACTTTCTAATTTTGTTTAAATCCTATTTTAAGAGATAAGTATAAAATGTTTTGTCTAATATTTTTGTAATCTTCCTAAAAGATGAAAATTTATTTTTGTCCCCCCTTGTTCTCATCCATATGGCCGAATTTTTGGAAGGAAATAAAACAAGAATCATTTAATTTTGATAAAACATTTATCAAGGGAAAGAAGTGTGAAAAATTTAGAAAGTATCTCTTAATTTTCCAACAAGTTATTTTGTCTCCCTTCCCCTATAAAACCTCCATATGGCCATCCATTGCATCCTCATTCTCACCAATTTCATAAAAAAAATTCTCTCTTCATTCTATTGGTAGTCCTCCATTGAAGGTGCTAGCAAAAAGAAAGTATAGGTGTTCCTAGTTGTTTTTGAAGGTTTTAGGTGTTAATTGAGTGTGTAATCCTCCATTATTTGGTGTAATCTTGGTGTGTGATTGTGTTTATCTCATCTTCTCCATCATCCATTGGTAATCACTCCTCTCTTTGTTTTTTCAATCTTGTCACCATGATTCTTAAACTAGTTTTCTCATAAAAACATGAATATTGAAAGGATTAATCTAGTGTAAAAGTTTTATCAATGTCTTCATAAATAAATCTTTTGAATATGATTTGATTATATGTTATGAACCCTAAGACAATTATTAAAAGTGGTATTAATGAAAAACTATAAGTTTTGAAACCCTAGCATGTTAATTATTGGAGTTAAGTACATTTTTGGTCCTTGTGGTTTGGTGCATTTTCTCACTTTTGGTCCAAAAATTAAAAAGGTTTGGTTTTGGTCCAAAACACATAGTTTCGTTCCACTTTTTGTCCAAAAGACATAGTTTCGTTACACTTTTGGTCCAAAAGACATAGTTTTGTTTCACTTTTAGTCCAAAAATTTTAGTGCAAATTCACGGGATTGGACTAAAAGTGGACCGAAACTATGTTTTTGGACCAAAACCAAACATTTTTTGAATTTTGGACCAAAAGTGAAATCGCACCAAACCATAAGGACCAAAAATGTACTTAACTCTAATTATTGGGGATGATTAGGGTTTTTGTTGATTAAAATTCGGGGCAGAAAATTAGGTCATGATCAACGAGGTATAACTTGTTCATAAAAATAGCTTTTAACATGATTCTTGATTCTTTGATTAAGTTCAATGAGTCTAGTTTCTGGAACAATTGAGTTTGTAATTTTTCAAGGTCGGGAAGTATGGTTTTTGGGTGTTAAAAGATTAAGTGACAATTATGGAAATTTAGTTCTAAAAATTCTGGAAATTTAGTTCTAAAAATTCAGTATGACATCTGTTTGACAGGTTTTCGTTATCTGTTCGTTATCCTATCTTTTACTTCATTTGTTATATATTGTGTATATCTCAGCCGCATTTTCTTTTCCTAAGCGGGAAGCTTGGAAATGAGAGATGTGTGTAGGAAGAGTAGAAGACCTACCTTAGTGAACCTTTATCTTTTGAATAATGTTTAGAAGACCCTTATCTTTTGATGTTTTGTATTTAGACCCTTTATGTCGAAAATTTTTATGCTGTTGGAAGTCATTTTGTTTTATGACTTGGTATTTTTAATTAATAAAGTCTTCCTCTTGCGTTTATATGTTCTTATATACAACATATATTTGGTCCATTATTGGACGTGAATCTACCATTTTGTAAGAATTAAATTTGGAAACAATAAATTTCTTACTTGTTGCGTCTTCCGTGAAGTAACGTTCCTCGAGAGCATTCCAAAGTTCCTTAGCAGTGGAATAGTTCTGATATACGTCGAAGAGCGGATCCGACATAGCATTGAGGATATGTCTACGGCAAATGAAATCGTCATTTTTAAACTTAAGACGCTCACGGGACGTAGCCAGGGTTTCGTCTTCAGATTCCTCGGGGTACGGCTTGGTAAGGATATATGCAACTTTCAATGTGGCTAAAAGAAATTGCATTTTCTTTTGCCAACGCTTGAAACTTCCACCATCAAAATGGTCCAACTTCACTATGTCAGTTGACATTTGCATCAAATTCTTGGACGCCATCTTGATTCAGAAATTGCTTTAAGATTGTTAGTTTCGGGGTTTGACAAAGATGGTTTTATGATGATGTATTTCGTACTACTACTTGTTACTTCAAGGCGAGTTCTCTCTATCCTTAAAGCAATTTCTCCCCTACCGTTCTTTCAAACAATCGTGTTTTGGGTTACCGATGAATTGCCTCCCAAGATACAATGAAGCAACGTATGTAGCAATTATCAACACTACACGAAGTGGTGATAATCCGGATGAACTACCGAGTTATCGAGGTTTTTAAGACACTACAAATAATAGTTCTATAGCACTATTATTTATAGCAATCGGGTATAAAAGAAAGGTTTTGTATGTGTTTATTTTTGTTTTGGATGATCAAAAAACGCAGAAAGAACCCAATATTTATAGGCAATCTCGTGACCATTCAAATAGTCGCATTGGTTTACAAAAAGGTGCTATTAGTGACGGTTTAGCAATGACTTAGTGACAGAAAAAGCGTCACTAATCTTTATTGCCAGAAAAAATCGCGATGCTTCATTCACAAACACCATATCAACAGATCTAACCACTAACTTTTCGAATTGACGCGTCTTCTCTATAATAAATTTAATTAGCGACGGTTTTGTGATAGAAAAAATTGTCGCTAATAGAAATTTCGTGGATCAAAACCAAAACACAACAAAACTCTTTATTTTTCTTCCTAAGACTTGACCCAAATCGACTTATGTTTGTTTTTGAAAGTAATTACCCAACAGGTCACTCGTTACAATAGGTAAATATACACTACAAGGTGATGAGGTTGAAAGGAAAATGAATGATTTAGTTAACAAGTCTTTGTTTGCACAATTAAAAGTTACAATAAAGAAAGGAGCTGGTGTTAGTCATTTGAATTTTGAGGTAAGGAAATGGCTTAGAAGGAAGGAAATAGGTGGAAGACAATGCAAATTTAAGCATAGAAAGTGAGAATTTGACATATGGAAATGGCCAAAGGAGAAAAAGGAAATAAGGAAAGCGTCACATGTGGGAATTAAGTATGATGTGGGTGATTGTGTCTACATAAAGTTGCAGCCACATATGCAAATTAGTGTGAGGAAAATGCACAAGTATTCTGCCAAAGTAATTGCACTAAGTGATTGTTAAAGTGGGTAAAGTTGCTTATAAGTTGGGTCTGTTAAAGAATGCTAAGATTCATCTTGTGTTCTATGTATCCCAACAGAAGAAAGGTATAAGTGCCATTACTGAGATAGGGACTTTTCCTGTATGTAATGATGTTAGTATAATTTTAGTTGGTTCACAAGTTATTTCAGATAAAAGGATGCAAAAAGGGGGGTGATAAGGTTGTATATGTGCTTGTGCTTGTTTAATGGGCAAGTGGTATTGTTTGTGCTACATGGAAGAGGATTGAAGAGTTGATGAAGTGTTTCATTCGGTTCTCTTTAGATGCTTGAAGTAAGGCATCATTTCAAGAGGAATGGATTGATATGAGTCAAGGTGGACTAGCCGTTTGGCACGTGAGGGGTACAGGTAGAGTTTAAATACTCTACACGTGAGGTGCACGTGTAGAGCTCCAACAGCTTTTCTCGACTAAACTCTTAGTATAAATACCCTGTTTGTTCTTTATTTCGATTCATCTTTGATTTGTAACTTTTCTCTCTCACTTCCTGTAACAACTTTGTATGATTTATGCTGTTAAGCTAATCGGCTATCTTTGAGTTTGAAGGTCTAAATCTTGTTTTAGTATTGAGATTTCATCTTCTTCTCTAGTTCTTATACCATTTCATTCTTGAAATCTATAAGTTCATATCAATGTAACTCGTTTTTTATGCATTCATTCCATTCACTTTGAGCCTATTAATTTTCTAGCTCGTATATTTACTTGTCAGAACCAAATTTTGACCTATACATGCACTTTTTTGGAATTGTTTTGCATCAATGAACCCTTGTTAAAGATTATGAACCCTTCATGCCGAGTTATGAACCCTCTTAGATAAACCTCCATCTACCCATTTTATTTTTCAGCTTCTTACTTGGGGGTTAATTTCGACCACGATTCACAGGTTTCTCTCAAACCCTAACTAATTTATTTTCCATTAATTTACACTTGCTTTGTGGATGTTTTTTTACTTTTAAATGCTTATGAATCATGACTATCATGTATTAATTTGTAATAATAGCCTCATAGATTATGGCAATGTTAAGTTACTAGTTCAAATTACTATTGCGTTGCTAACAATATATTTGATAAGTACCAAATTGTAAGATAGGATTAACAATCAAGATCACTCGAAATTGTTATAAGAACAAACAAGATCTATCAAAAACAGAATCAAGATCGAATGGTGTTCTTGGATTGATTACTTGTTACTGAATGTTTACAAAGTATTGGAAATGACAGAGAAAGAGATTACAAATCATAAGCTGGCTACAAATATGAATGACAATTGATATTTAAAGGGATGGTTTAGGCGGGAAAGTTGGTTAAAACCAAGAGTGAAGAAGAACACGTGCACCTCACGTGTCTGGGTTTAGACCAAACTCGTGCACCTCACGTGTCACAATCAGCTTTTAACTAAACATAGCTTATCAATCCATTCACCTTAAAATGATCTTGACATCAAGATCTACAAACTAATAAGAAAACTGTAAGATTCGATCACCCTACAACCTGGATACTAGTGCGGAATAAATCTGATCTTGAAGATGAACACAACCCATCTGATTATTATGACAAAAAGGAGAAAAAATGCACAAGAATATAACCCTCAATATTACATATTTATTGAGTAAAGAAAAGAATGAAGTACAAAACCCCTCCCCCTCTCATCCTTTTATAGAGATGAGGGGGAGGATGGGCTTGGGCCGTAGAGAAACCCAACAACACTAATATGGCTATAATTATAGCTAAATTTACACTAAACCCCCTAACCTATTGACTAATGTGAATATTATATCTAACAATTTCCACCTTAGTATCACTATTAGTCAATACCGATACGCAGCAAATTCGACTTGTGCTTAAACCTCGGACCGGGAACTGCCTTTTACCAAGGCACCGGTAGCAATACATGCTACTTGTCACACCCCCAGACGGGCCTGGACGGAATACGTGTCCGGAGGCGTGACGTTCGTGGATAGCTCAAGTACAAATCATAAAGAACGACCTCTAAGTACGTTTAAAAATAAAACCGTTGCATAGACTTAAAATAATAATAAGTTTACATCAATCAAATTTAAAAGATTCAAAAGTTAAAGTGCGGAAGCTTTAATAAGTTCAACAACGGTATTTAAGATAACATAGATGAAATCTAAAAACTGGTTCAGGAAATTAGACTTCATATAGATTAGGCAACATCTTCCAAGCTAAGCACATGAGAAAAAACATGCTTAAAACGGTCAACATAAAGTTGAGTGAATTCGTAGGTTTAATTTGATGTAATAGTGGACCATAAGATTTTACCGACCTGCGACAGTTATAACAAATACAACTTCAGAAAAAAGATATTTATATTGCACTAAGCTCATGACACCGATGCTAATTCTGAGGCATAGCTTTCATATAGCTATAGGTTGCATTGCCCTAGAGGAAATCCGAAATAAGATTTCCTATCTGAAATTCGACATGACATATATCCGTTTAATCGGGCGACCCGTGGGTAGTAAGTGCGACTTACCCGAATAGGGATAATTAGTCCCAATAGATATATTTATTCACTCGCACTCCCTCAACCGGTCCTACGGTCAAGAGATTAACAGTTCATGATAGTTTTGGGCAATAAGAGGTCTAACGCTACTTAGGCAACACGTAAACAGGGATAAATTCTCAGGAAAGTACTTGTGTCCGATTTTAAAAACAAGCAATATCTCTCACCCCAAAGTTATAAAACATTTATTCAAAACGAGTAAAAGTGCGGGGCTATGAACCCACCTTGATGATAAGGTAAAGAGTATACTTCAAAAGTAGGGTCACTCGAAACGAACGGTGGTACACGGGTATGACCTAGAAGAATACGGGTTTTGATTTAGTCTCGGAAAGTTAACGAATGTGATTGATGCATGAAGGTTTATTACTCATTTTTAGTAAACGTTATTTGTGTATTAAAACATTAGTGATCAGTTTTTATGGAAAGTCTTTAGTTGTAAGTAAGTACTTTAACGTATAAATAAACTTGTCATTATAATTTGACATTTCTAAATCGTTAAGAAATTTAGTCAAAACATTTATTATTTATGTTTTCTAAATAATTTCTAAGTATAAGATTTTTACAAAATTTTGGCATGACCTGTTCGTGTTTACTTATTTTCCAAAGTCGTAGACTTTATCAAAAACCAATTTTAAACTACTCCCAAATCACAATTTACAATTTACAACTCTATACCATCGTTTTCCATTTAAAACAAATCCACGAGTCACTAAAACTCTTATTGGACTTTTAGGCCCACTAACCCTTTAATATGCCGAAGTACGAAATAAATAAGTCCGACATACTAAGAAGATAACAAGTGAGTTCTAGGTTCATCAATAAGCTACCACAAGCTCATAATAAACCGAGACAAAATAAGCCGAACCCATAAGCTTATGAATAAGCTTGGGCCGTGGATTTATATTATGGGTGACGTGGGCTTGTAGACCCATTAAGTCTTATTTGGGCTTATTAGTTAAGTCAAATAAGCTTAATGTTTTACCCTTCCAAAAATAAGCTAGAAATAAGCACATTAAATTTAAGTTACAAGAAATAAGCGTAAGAAAATATTTCTTTATGTTTTCCCATTTATTCGTGTATATGTATATGCTAAAATTAGCTCAAAATACTCAAACAAGCTCTCAAATAAGCTCTTATATATAAGCCGAATACAATAAGCTCCATAGTACAAATATTATTACATGAAAATAACCACGATCACAAAACTATGATTTCCTTATGTTCCTTTTTATAAAATTCAAACTATATGTATACCTTTTTAAGGTTTATGTAGTTTCAAAATCATTCTTTTTACAAAACAAGTTGTACAACAAAGGTTTATGCATCAAGAAGAGTAGAAAAGTACAAGTTATTTAAGGATTTGAAGACTTATAAAGAAAAATGATTTTTAGAGACGAACAAAGATCAAGAACAGCCCAAACGTTGTTTATTTTAAACCCGAATGATCTTAGATGATCAAACCTTCAACTTGTCTTCAAATGTAAATGATTGAAAGTAAAAAATGTATGGTTTGGTAAGTGTTTGTGTTGGTTCATGTGTTTTAGAGAGAGAGAGAGCATAAGAGAAATGTTTTTGTGTGTGTAGGAAGTGAATGAGAATAAATGATATATGACAAGATGCTCACACACACACACACACACTTGTATGTGCCGATTGGTTAGGGGACAAGGGATAGGGGACCAAAATGATTTACCTATCACACCATTACTAGTACTAGTCCTTTACCTTAATTCTTGCTTGCATGTCTAGAGAATACATTTCAAAATTTGAATCTTATGCATGTATATACATGCATATCTGGTTGCAAGTGAGGCCAAGGGGGGGGGGGACCAAAAGTGGCCTCCAACTTTCTAGGAAACTAGTGCTCAAAAACATTTAATTTCTAAAGGTCTTGCATACATGACAAGGTATTGTTTAAATTCCACGGAACACGTAATTAACAAAACGAGTAACGACATCACTTAAAATTATGAAATTTTATATATTGCCTTAAAACATAAAAATGTGACTATTGGCAAAATACTACAACGTTTGGTGTCCCGGTGATGATTCTCAGATAATAACGGAACAACTTTCTGGTTAAGCAGAAAAGCTAAACGAAACTTTAAAAAATTTAAATTACTAAACAAAAATGGCTAAATTTCTCGAGGTGTGACACTACTAAACTTAGCTCATATCCTGACTCTATCAAGAGTCCCTTTAGCCATATTTCCTTCTTCCAAGCCTTAGTAAACGTCATATATCCCGCTTCAGTTGTTGACAAAGCCTCCATGTACTGCAAATTAGCTTTCAAGCTTCATGCACGTCCTAGTATCATTAACCCGTACACTATGATTGATCTACTCATAACAGTGATCGATCTTCCCATGGCGTAGTCAAAATCCATAAAAACATGTACGTTTGTTTGTAATCCACGATCAAAGTTACCCAACATACCCACATCTGCAGATGCTATGTCAAGTCTCGTGCAGACCATCTGATACTCCTAGCTTCCAACCGCATATATACATGACCACTTGCCATTCTTTTCCACATCACAATCCCCGAATAGACTACCCTCCAATGATAGTATGGTGTGTCCCTCCAACAAAGTCTGTACCAACTTCCCTTTGTAAAACCTAGACTTTGACACCCTCAGAGTATTACCACTCTGATCCCTGATGATCTTCATACCAAGTACATTTCCCTTTGCTTTATCCAGTAAACCCTTGGTAGCCCAGATCTCAGCCTTGCATCCGCAAGAAAAAACCATATCATCTATATAGAGAAATAGATGTATGAACATACCTGTGCATACTCCCAGTAATAGCCATAGCTGTCGTCACTGCATTTCCTATAACCGTCGCTGAGTACATACACATCTGACAGAGCATCCATATCATCTTTCAATCTAGCCTTCCACTTGGAAATTACCTCACAAGCAACTGTATTATTGAAAGTCAATGACTCATGTGCATAAATCTTCTCCACTGCAGCAACTGCAAAAGCAGCCCCATTACTATCTTCTCTATACCCGAATAGTTCACATGCTAAGTGTTGCTCCTTATCATGTGCTAACTGATAGTCCATCAAATCTTGAGTTTGTACTTATTGTAAACCAGCTCCTTGATCGACATTCTCCTAAGGTTCCACCTTAAATGTATGATCCCTTAGCGGTTCCACCTCAAACTCAAATCCATTCAACACCTGCATTGAACCTGTACCTACACCAGAACCAATGAAAGTTTCTTGTATTCCCCACTCTTATTGAAACCCATATTCATGTAAAGCACTACCTTTTAAGTAACGTCATCTAACCTCCAAAGCTTATTACCTACTATACTTTGTGGTATCCCAGGAATATGCACTTGACTTTAACCGGTTCAAGCATCCCTTGCTTAATACTAGCAAGCCAACCAAAAAACCCCTAACATATCTATAGGTTTCTTGAATCCAATCGATGATGATGGTGACCTATTCACTATATATGTAGACCTGGTTGTATCCTCTGCCCAAAAAACATTAGACATACCAGACTGAATCAGAAAACAACGTACCTTAGCAAAGAGTGTCACGTTTGTCTCATCAACCAACTCATTCTGCTGTTGTATCCCTGCAACACCCAATTGTTTAGCGACCCCACTCTTCATACATTGTTGTGTAGACCTTTAATTACAAGAATCAAGAACATTACCCGTCTTAATCTTCCACCCAGTCTGATATTCCTTTTCCTACTCCTTTACCAAGCAGTCCGTGTTTGTCTTCTCTTTAGGTTGCTTGTCCTTCAACCGTGTTTGAGCCATTGCAGTATCATTGTTACTAACCTAAAAAACCTTAGCTTCACGATCCCCTTGAGCTCTTTGCAGTTCCACCTCAAACCAAACACGTTTTTCATCATGTACTTCATGGACTCCTGTTTCAACACCAGGACCAAGTTGTTTGAACCCAACTTGTTTTGAACCTACATAATTTTGTACAATATTCCCATCGAGCTTTTCAATGTTTAACCTAGTATTCATACTAGCCATTCTTTTAACCCTTTTCTAACCGTTTAATCTTTTGTGAATTTACCTACACAAAACATGATCTAGCAAAGTAACCTGTTTGTAAAAACCCTTGCTTTATCGATATAACCATGAGAATAAACCTTCTTAGAAATCGATCAAACAAAGAAACCCTTCAAAAAACAAAACCCTTTCTTACTCAAATATCGATCGAACCGTGGGCATAAAACCGTCCAACAAATCGACAACCCTTGAATCAAGAAAGTATCCTACGCTTTTTGAAGTAACCCTTGTCGTACTTTATTTTTGCAAAAATAATTTCTTGTAACCTAAGAAACCTTGCAACCTCGACAAGTCCCTTTATTCACCGACCCTTTGTTTATTATAATAACCTTGTGATATAAACCTTACAACACCGAATCAAACAAAGTACCTTGTACAATAACTCCAAATAATAATTTTTTAATTATTATTATTATTTGAAAACTAACCTCCCTTAAGTCTTCTACACCTTGTCGCGGACCCGAACAATCGAAGAACTGAAGAACCTTTACATGCCGATACCCACCTGCTGCAACCTTGTCATTTACGAACCTGAACGCCAAGAAATTTGTTGTCGTGAACCTTGTAGCCCAAACAGAATAGAACCTTCTTGTTCCTTCTAGAAAAACCGAACAACAAAGACCTCTTCTTGATCGATCCTAGTTAACCAGAGAACATGCAAACCTGACCTCTTGATACCACTTGTAAGATTCGATCACCCTACAACCTGGTTACTAGTGCAGAATAAATCTGATCTTGAAGATGAACACAACCCAGCAGATTACTATGACAGAAAAAGGAGAAAAAATGCACAAGAATATAACCCTCAATATTACATATTTATTGAGTAAAGAAAAGAATGAAATACAAAAACCCCTCCCTCCTCCCTCACCTCCTTTTATAGAGATGAGGGGGAGAACAAAGAGGTTGGAAGAATAAAGTATAAAACCCCTCCTCCTTACCTCCTTTTATAGAGATGAGGGGGAGGATGGGCTTGGGCCGTAGAGAAACCCAACAACACTAATATGGCTTTAATTAGAGCTAAATTTACACTAAACCCCCTAACCTATTGACTAAAGTGAATACTATATCTAACAAAAACTAATAAGCAAGCTTCAGTTTGTAAGCTTTAGTTCCTAAGCTTCAGTTTCTAAACTTCAGTCCTAAGCTTTAGTTACTAAAAGCTTCAGTTTCTAAACTTCAGTCCTAAGCTTCAGTTACTAAAAGCTTCAGCTTCAGTTTTTGAGTTTGCACATGCATAACACCCCCTTTAGTTTTTAAAAACTTCAGCTGCCAAACACCCCCTTCAGTTTCTAAAACCTTCAGCTTTAGTTCTGACCCATCTTCCCACTATATCAAAACCTTATGCTAACACTCCTCATGTGGCTTAACCTAGTAGTTCATTATTTTAAACTTCAATCCGAACTTGTAAAACCTTCAACAATACCCCCACTCTATAAAACATTCTTGTCCTCAAGGATGTGCATTAGCTAGACAACGAAATAGAAATAAGACTAGAGCTATCTGATGAGTTTCCTACCAACATTTTAACCCATGAACCAAGACGCTTGTCACAGCAACAACTCTCTGATTAAGCTACTTTTTTACATTTGTGCAGCACACAACGCAATAAGAGCTTCTAGGAGTCCGTCTTTTTATTTCCTTTAATCCTTTATCAATTAGAAAACATGAATCACTAAGCATTAGACTCTTTAGCTCTTCATAACCCTCTGACTTGATCCATTGCAATTTATGATTTCCTACCAGAGAACACACTTCTGCCATTACTTGCTGTACAAGACCCACATGTGAATCAAAAACCACCTTTGATACCTATAGTTGTAGCAATTGTGTTAGTGTCGCAACAACTTTAACATCCAAAGATTCCATAATCACACTACCATATTTATCAAGCCATTGGAGAATCATGATGCACATATCTTCATTCCAACAAAACAATCTTGCCATTTTGCCCTTTCTTTTCCTCTTTGGCCATTTCCATATGTCAAATTTCTACTTTTCGTGTTTAATTTTGCATTTGGTACCAGCTAGTTTCTTCCTCTTAGGCCATTTCTATATGTCTAACTTTAAATGACAAGGACCATCTCCACCCTTTTTAGCATCTGCTAAATGCAAATTTTTTTATTCAAATCACTCATTTCTATTTTAAACTCCATACCATCAGTTAAACTTTGGCCAAAAGAACTTGTAATTGTTCCACTAGGATAAGTTGTCATCACGTTAGAGTTTGGAGTCACCCTATGCAATATTTGGTTTAAGCTTTGGAGTTCAATCTCATCAGCTCCATCATGATGTCCTAATCCATCCAAACCAGGTATAGGAAACAATGAATCACCATAACCCACAATACCTAAACCATGTCTTTTCTTGATGTTCTTGACCTCAGGACCCTTACTTTTTTCCAACATTGTTGTCATTTCCACCAAACTAAGATCATCAAAACCATTTTCTTTTCCTAAATCATTACTCTCCACAGCATGGTTCACAAACTTTTAAGGATCATTAATGGTTTGAAATGATAATGAAATGCCTATTCTCTTAACAAACTTATCAGTTGTTTCCAAACATTTGTTGTTGTCAACTGATTCTTTTGTATCAATTCCCAAACCTTCAACATTTTCTTCACAAGGTTCATTGAGAAGAATCAAATTCACATATTCAATTTCTTTACCTTTGACATTGACATTTTCTTCAAAGCATTCCTCATAACCCACTGATTCAATGCTTTCTTTCTCTACTTCTTTTGAATTACTATTGTCATCCATGTCACTCACTTTCAATTCCGCTTCGTCAAATCTAACATTATCAACTAATCTATTTTTAGCCGCAAATGATTCTTCAACAGTTTCCACCGTAACATTATCAACTAATTCATTATCAACATCCATTCTACTTACCCTCGACTCGGTTTCTTTGCAATCATCATCAGTAACTAGCAACCCCTTGCTTTCTTTCTCCTCTTCGTTTGATTCATTTAGCTTTGTAGACGAGAGAAATGGTGAAATCTTTTCCCTGAAATTGTAACTGACTTCTTCCAACAAAGCTACATAATATGCAGCCAAAAGACTGTTGGGTTCGTACAATCTAAAGCGATTTCCAAGCTCCCATGGCAACCCACAAATAAAAACCTCCACTACATACCACTCCTCCAAAAGCATATTACTATATCGAGAATCAAATGACTCATAATACTCTTTAACATTGCCATATATTTTGAGAAAATCGTTCCTCGACCTTCCTGCGAACACCTTATATGCATCCTTATTTTCTTCATATGTCATCTTGAAATTTTAGGACTCCACTTTGGCCAACCTACTGATACTGTTAGGTGTTATATTCACCCCTACCAGCTCTTGTTGTAGGAACTTTTGTTGATTACCTAATTTTTGAAAAATTCCCACTGTTCTTGATCAAGATTGATGTAGCGTTCAAAACAACTCACTGGGAAATAGCAAACTCGTCAGAAAAATAACAAGAACTCATTAACCATCGAATTAAATTGCCAATAACTCTTGAGACCTATCCAAGAAAGGGCTATGATACCACTTGATATGTACCAAATTGTAGGATAGGATTAACAATCAAGATCACTCGAAATTGTTATAAGAACAAACAGGATCTATTAAAAACATAATCAAGATCGAGTTCTTGGATTGATTACTTATTACTGAACGTTTACAAAGTATTGGAAATGAAAGAGCAAGAGATTACAAGTCATAAGCTAGCTACAAATGAGAATGACAACTGATAATTAAAGGGATGGTTTTGGCGGGGAAGTTGGTTAATGCCAAGAGTGGAAAAGAACACGTGCACCCTACGTGTCTATGATTAGACCAAACTCGTGCACCTCACATGTCACAATAAGTTTTTAACTACACGTAGCTTATCAGTATTGTCACCTGATAATTGTTTATTCCGATGTTGATCTAAACACTCTTAAGGGGTTTGCTTGTTTTTTCTACTTATACATAACTACTTTTACCAAGTATTCTTTGGACAATATTATGTTAGGCTTGATAGCTCAGAAAACCTTTGAGAGGAGCTCCAGCTCGGCCCTAGAAGCTCGTTTTATCTGTAGTTACTTGCTTTTTAAACCAACTAAAATTGTAATAATAGATAAGATTTAACTTCGGCTCAAAAACCTCGATACATTTAAGCCCTTAGAATATAACATAATATATATAAAAAAACTTATGTATCACTTAAAAGCTTGAAAACCTATATAATAACTCGGGTTAAGCCTATTTAAGCTTGAGGCTCGATAAAGCTGGGCTTGAATGAGCTTAAGTCGAGTTCGAGGTTGAGTTTTACTCCCCTACCTCAAATATATAGGTTGTTAATCTAATATGGTGATTCTTTTTATTTAGTCTTACTATCATGAGTACTATTTTTTGGGGTGGCTAGGGAACGGCAAAGAGGATGGGGTGGCTAGTGGGTGCTAGGCCTCCCCAACTAGCCCAATAAGCCCATAGTTATATAGCTAAAAACCCATTTGTGTTAAGAATGCGTGTAGTGGCCTCTCCTATTCTTTGTTAGCAATCGAACTGCCAGTTTCATTCTTTCAATAACTATCAAAAAGTTTTAGTCATCTAATAAGGTTTATTATATGATTTAAGTTCATTTGGATACCAAACTTAGCTTGCATATCGGGGGACTCATCCCCACCCTCCATCTCCATATCACCTGGCGAAGGAGATTAAATCTTCAACTTACACTACAGGGGTATCTTGGTTATTTCAGTCCACTATATAAATATTTTTTTCTTTAACAAACACTCATTCAACACACACACACACACAAAGCGTGTTTTTTCTCTCTCTACCAACAATAGATCAACCACTAGGAAACAAATTCATTAGATATATAACTAACATCTAATCATTACGAGCATCAATATGAGCATCACGAATATCTAATCGATCGATCTTCGATAGATTATCTGTTAGATTTATGTTCTTATTTGATATGAATAAGCTTATTAATTTATCATCATCCGAATTTATAAACTTATTATTCAGCTTATTTTGATCGAATGTCTTAATTATTTGTTATTAGTCATAAGCTAAAGTGACAAAGATTTGACTAAAAGAAATAAGCTTAAAAGCTTTAAAAGCTAAAAGCTTATTGGACTTGACATGACAGTTTTCAAATAAAAATGCTCAACTTTAAGCTTATTTTTAAGACCTCTTAAGCTAATAAAATTGGTAAACAACTGAAAACAGATGGACCTTGACTTCCAAATAACACATAAAAACAACTTTTAGGAAATTTTGCTAAGAAATAAGCTAGAAAATTGACTTGAAAATGTGACAGGAGAATCAGCTCATGCTGAGTTTTTTTTATATTTTTGTAACTTGAAAAATTGCAAAGTTTAGCCCTAATTTTAAGCTAGCTAATAAAGTTTAAAGCTAAAAATAAGCTAAAACATATTAAGCTCAATGTCCAAAGAGCTTAATCTTTCAATTTCAGACCACAAAACAAACTAGAGCTTATTAAAACTTGCAAATGAAAAAGCACTTTTACAAAACTTTTGAAAGAAACTAGGAAGACTATGACAAATTTTAATAGATCAAAGCCTACTTTTATTGGTTATTTTCTACTGCATTAAGGACACCAAACTAATTAGAAAACAACATCAACAAGCAACAAATGAAGATCTAACTCTATTAAGCTCTTTATCAAACCATGTGACCTCAGATTCTTATATCCAATCACAAACTTTTCAAAAACTAATTTATCTTAATATAAACCTTAAAACTGAATCCTATACCCTTCAAATGAATATCAAACTTGACTAAAAGGGTTAAAAGCTTTCTAGCAGTTCTAACCTAGGTTAGAACTGCTTTTACCAAACACCCCTTTAAAAAGCTCAAATTCATTTTTAGCTTATAAGATTAAGATTTTTAGCTTATATTTTAAATACCAGATGTTGACAAGATAGAATTAGGATTAATAAACAGCTTTCAACTATCAAACATCTCTTATTAATAAGCTAGAACTAAATGCATATTTTTGGTGTTTTATCAGTTTATATGAAAAGACCATACTAGAGAGATATAAAACTACAATTAAGCAACTAATAGCAATAAAAGGTAGTAATAACCAGAAATAAGCAATAAGCAGTTTTATGCTAAAATAAGAAAAGAGAATAGTACCTTTGTCCCAGCTAAACAAGGACAAATTAGAGGCTCAAAAGAGCTTATCTACAAAGCTCTAGCTTGTTTAGAACAAGCTAGTATTGTCCATGAACCCATCCAAGTCTGGTTCATCATCCTTAATAAGCTGAGGTGTTTTAGGGAAGAGTTCAAGTTATAATAAGCTCAGTTAAGCTTTTAAGGGCTTAACTGAGTGATAGCTAGCTTATTTGTTATTTAGAAAGCTTATTGAGCTGATTAGAATGTTGAAGAGCTTAATCAAACCATAGTGCAATTAGATAAAAATAGAATTAAAGCATAAGGTAAATGAAACTTAATTTTTATTGATAAGAAACAAAGTTACAAAGCTTTTTAATGAAATTACAATAAAAAAACGTTACAATAAGCTGCTGAAAACTAAATAAGCTAAATACTAAAACACTACCCTAGATACTCAGTTCAGTGAGTGAGGCCCTCCTTTTATAGGCACGAAATGAACCTTCTAGCCCTTTAGACGCTCCCCCACTTCTAATCTTGGCCATTCATTCTTTGATTGCCCTCCACGCCTTTGATCTTGACCGTTAGATTGGCAACACGTCTCATCCACCAATCATTAGCTTGGGGATTGCCAGCGTGGCTCTCACATATGTCAGACGTGTCAGCACTTGCTTCTAGAAGAACGGGAGTACGAATACTTTGCTTGGATTTACCCTGTGTCAATTTTGCCCTGTAAAAGTAAAAGGGAGGGAAAGAAGAAAGAGGTACAGTGATTTTTTGACCTCTTTGACTTATTGACCCGTTAAATAAGTGTTGACTGGATTTGATGGGTATTGACTTGGGCTGGTTTTTATATTTGTTTGGATTTGGGCTCGGTATATTCATTTTTTTGGCCAAAGGTTTTTAATAAAAGGGTTATGGGCTAAGGCATATTTAGATTAGGAGTTGGGCTAACCCGGCCCATTAAGTGGGCCCGGGTTGGTCCGCGAAGTATGGGAACGCCTTCGGCCTCGGTTTTGCGTCCTCTTTTCATTCCCGTGCTCGGATTTGTCCGTTTTTTTTCCTTATTTTTTCCTTTTCTTAATATCCGGTACCTGCACATACACAAACACAAAAACAAGCATATACATTGTATTTTTCACACGTTTTTGGTTATTTGGGCTCGTTTTATAAGGTAAAAGGTATGTGTAAAATAGCACATACCAAATTCCCCCATACTAAGGTATTGTCGTGTCCTCACGCAATATTATAAATAACACTTTAGAAAACTAAGAATCTTAATCCCCCTTGATTAATTACCTTGAAAAGTAGCTAAGTATTCATCTTAAGGGATTAAAGAAACATTAGTTTTGAAAAGCCTCGTTTTTCTATTTTCAACATTTTTCCATTTTTATGCTTCAACACTTCATAACATTGTGCTTTCATTATTCTTCGATAATACTTAGGATCATGGAACAAGCAAAATAAATTCATCGTCCCCAACTTTCACTTCTCCATACTAAGCTCAAAAACAAGATCATTGTCAAATACAAGTCATGATACTAACACTACTCATAAATACTAATTGTGTATTACTTTTCCTCCCTTATTCCTAATTTTGTATCTTAAGATTTTATTTTTGTCATATACCCGAAGGCTCTTTAAGACTTATTTCGATATTTATTAAATCCAAAAATAAATCGGGACGGTTAAAGATAAAAATTAGCTTCTACCCCTATTCTTGAAAACCGATGAGGTCCACATCGAGGTGATCGAAATTTAGCTTTTATTAGTCTACTTATTTATTTAACTTGATTTACGTCATATACCATAAGGCTCTTTAAGACATAAATCAAGTGAGATTTAATTTGCACCATATATCCTAAGGCTCTTTAAGGTACAAACAAATCATTTATTAAACATGATTCAATCGTTCATACCATATACCCTAAGGATATTTAAGGTATGAACAATTTAATCACTTACGCCATATATGTCACACCCCCAGACGGGGCCTGGACGGAATACGTGTCCGGAGGCGTGACTTTATTGAGAATCTCAAGTACAAAACATAAAGAACGACCTCTAAGGGTACGTTTTGAAAAATAAACACCGTTGCAAAGTTTTAAAATAATAATAATAAGGTTTACATCGATTAAATTTAAAAGATTCAAAGTTAAAAATGTGGAAGCTTAAATAAGTTCAACAACGGTATTTAAATACATAGATAAATCTCTGGTAAACTGGTACAGGCAAATAGACTTCACATAAGTCAAGCAACAACATCCATG
>BQNB010083633.1:0-28984 GCA_026074375.1 Tanacetum coccineum | reverse complement strand
AAAGATATGAGTTAGATAAATTATGACGCCTATACACGATATATAAGACTTCAGAATAGATGTGTTCATTTTATTCCATTTCATTTACCAATGAACGCATTGATTCGTGTTATATTTTACCTCGAATGGGTCAAAATGGGCAAACTTGTATAACTTAATAAAACTACAGGTAGAATTAGCTGAACAGATTGAAAGTGGCCCAAAGTGTATTTAAACGCTTTACAACCTCTATAACAGCTTCATTCAAAAAATAAGATGTGCTATCGCAGTATAGCTTTTGCAATCTACTTTAATACATTAACTAACTATGAAGTTAATGCAACAGGGTGAAAAACTGTTTGGCGTTATCAACACAAGCCGTCAGACACATCTTGGCCCGTAGAAAAACATATGTATTATGACTTGACCCGTTTCTACCCATCATTTAAAAGTTGATGGCAGCTACTCGTTTGAGGCCTTCAAGAACTTCAAAATGTGGGAATGGTATTTTGCCAACATAAATGAAAACTAAGATGCGTAAGATGAAAAACTCAAACCTGAGATGTCTTTAGTTCTAATTCATCCCATTCCTGTGACGAACTACTTCCTTCTACTATCCCAGTCCCAGCATAGATCAATGCCCCAAGCCCCTGACATAAATTAATCATGAAACCGCATAAGCAATGGCTGCAATTGACACATAAACTAATCTTTCTACACGAATTAACATTATTTTGAGAAAACGAGGGTATCTGTAACAGAATTTAGACATAAAGTTACCTCTTGATGAGATTAATTCAATAATTCCATAGTTATTATACTCAAGTTCAGGCTAGTTTGGTTAACCATATTGATGTCATCTAATTGAGTAAAAGCAAAATAAATAGGACCCACCTTTTCAACCAAGGCTGACCTTATACCAACAGCAAATTCACTCTCGCTTCCACCAAACCAACCAACTGGACCCGCATACATTCCTCGATCAAACATTTCTGTGTAGCACAATTTCTCGTTAAGTATATATTAGAAGGGCTAATGACTTAAAAAGTCATCTAACTTGACACTTTTTGTCTTTGTGTGTGGCCATCTTTATTTTTTCCTATTTTGTCATCAAACTTTCAAAAGTCGATCATTGTGTGTATTTTGTGACTATTTTGTCATGTAAAATGACAATTTTACCCTTCGAAAATTGGAAAATGTAAGGGTAAAATGGTCACAAAATACACACAATGATCGACTTTTGAAAGTTTGATGACAGAATAGGAAAGAAAAAAGATGGCTACACACAAAGACAAAAAGTGTCAAGTTAGATGACTTTTTAAGTCATTAGCCCATATTAGAAGGTAAACAACAAGCACCACAGCATAAAAATATCTTGGATAAACTTTGCATCAGTTGTGTTACAAAAAAGGGTTTTGGCTGAGTAAAAGAAGTCAAAAACTAAGCACATATCGCCTACCTGGTTAGTGGTTACTAACACTAAAATGAGTAAGTTACTGCATTTGCACCAGTTATTGAATCAAACATGTATAGGATGTTTTTAGTTCTCAAACATCTAGAGTGCTCATCAAGAGAAAAATAAGAACTGATCAAATATTAATATAGAGAAAAACCATCTATGTTTCTTTCTTTTTTTATCAGAACCCGTGTATGTTTGAATAGAGAAGAAGATGAAGGAATATACATGTACCAGTTTCTGCTATCAGAACCCGTGCCTCTTCAGTAGGGAATCCACAGACAGCTGGAGTTGGATGAAGTGAAGACAATATATCAAACTGTAGAAAGTGAAAACTCATTTAAATATTTGGCACATATTTTTGTTATCTTTGCATATAAAACTTCAATAATCATAATAAGAATGAGCAGAACGAACAACTTAGCTTCACCTTGCGGTTTTTGGCTATTTTGTATATTTTTCGATAACTTTTCTGAAGTTATATTAGATTAATTCATTGAGATCCCATGCTAGGATCTTAACATTCTTGTTACCTTTCGTGTTTATGTAAAACTAGAATCTCTTGTCTTTGTTAAAACAGGAGATGGCAATTTCAACCCATTTTTATGAATGGGTCAATCTGGGATATGTCTTATATTAAACGGGTTAAATCAAACTATTAAGCTTAAAGAAATGGTAAAAATAGGTCACAGGTTGAAAATACGCCCAAATCATACCTCATCATCTTCACTTCTTAGTCTTCCTCTTATTCGAGCATAAAGATGTTGTACTCTTGTGAGCTTTCTAATTGTTTTCTCCGGTTCTACCAATATTGTCGTACATACAGCCTACATAGTCGAATACAAACATTTCGAAGATATAAATGCACACATCGTGTTACCATTCTTAATACAAATAGAATTGTAAAACTCTCCTCACAGGGTAATGTTCCATATTTACCTCTAGTTTTCTTTTTATGCACTCCCGCACAATAGTGAACTCCTTGTCATCTTTTGTGCTGCAAATGGGTAGGTAAAATAAAGTATTAAGGATTACAATGATCTATGACTTGATTATCAAATGTTGTGGTTAAAAGGTTAATTGCATAATAAAAAAAAAATTAATTAATTAATACTGTCACTTTTTCAATGCGCGAAAACAACATACATTTATAGATGCCAACATAATACATAATAGCACACGGATGATTCAGGGAAAGCAATCTCAGTTCAAACTATAACCTTGAAAGTAGATCTAGAGCTATCTGCAGATCCAAGGCCTTTGAGTCACCTCTAGCTCGGGTTCCAGCCATTGCCTCGCTGTATATATCGAACTTGTTCCGATGAAATAATTGCTCTGGCTATTCAACAAGGTTCAAGTAAGTGATTAACGGAACACAGAAACATCACCTCAAGCTATAATCAGGTTCATGAATTAGTTATTAAGCTTGTTAATATGATTTATAAAGAAAATTCTGATATATAGCTGCACTTACAGTGTTCCCGATAAATGACGGTGCATCAGGAGGCTGCAGACAGAACTGGTACGCATTTTCACCCTCAACCTACAGTCAATGAAGTAATATATTTCACTGATGTAATGAACTAAACCCATGATGCACAAAGTACTGAAATCAGAAATAACAAATGTAAGATTACCTGTAAAGTTGCCAACCATGTAAGAGGATCAATATCTGGCGAGGTCCTAATTATACTACTACGTGCAAGCACAACCTGAAAAAAGACAAATGCGTGAAGGGATCAGTAGACCATATACTACATATATAGATATGTTTCCACCCGTTAACTACAGGCCATTCACTTTTTAATTGAATTTTCTATGTGGCAGATTTACTAAAGTTCACGAGGTGGCAGATTTATATATTAGTCATGGTGAGAGAGTGAGACGTCAGAAGCATTCATTCAGTTATTTCCCTAACAGACATAAAAGGAAAGCAATCATGAATCAAGAAGCAAAATATACGGAGTATCAATTTTAGAAGTTACTTTAAGAAAGTAAGGTTTTAGCATTAAACAGTAGCTGATATAATACCTTAGTAAGGGGTGAGCTGTTTTTGTTTATCATTTGCAATGCTCTATTAACTCCAAAATCCCACAGTTTCTTATTGGGAACATTATTGCTGCTGAGAATAGATGTATTAGGAACCTCCCTTCGTAACTTAACTATATTAGAGGAAACCTGCATCAAATCATATGCATGTTTTATTCAGAACTGTTAATAGACCCTAAACCATTCAGCCCACTAAAAGAAATTTTTGGATGTGAATGAACCTGTCTCATGGTCCTCTGAAGTGCGTGTACTGCCTTTCCAAAAGTCCATGAAAGGGATTCATCCCATGCGATAGTAGTTACTAGCATTGAACTTCCTTCAAACTCGTTAAACTCGACCTGCACTTTCATATCTACCCATCTTAAGTCACCTATACATGCTACCCTAGGAGTGATAATGGGGGACGTTGTTTACCTGCGGAATCATGAAATAGAATGACCCAAAAGCTTCCCATTCAGATGATATATTGGACAATGCATCAAAACGGATAGCTCCATAAGCACGAATCAATGGGCATTTCTTAGAGAGGAACCTTCAATTTAAGTATATAAACCTCAGATGGGTTCAAAATATAAAAATAAAGCAAACGAAAATTGTAAGAGGATGTAGTCTAGGTATAGACCAAAGGTTCAAAAGTGAGATATATTGCTTGAGTATGTCCCAAAAGAATGAACTTGACGTTAAATTCATTATCTTGAACTAACTAGTTTTGGAATAGTACTAGTATTTAAGACAAGTAAATGCGATACCAAGCAACCTTTTGATAGAACGCCAATCATGAAGTGAGAACGGGGTGAAATGGCGAAAAAAGACAGCAGAGCCCAAACCAGCAATGCTAACCAATGATGAAGCATCATCATGTTTAATGTTGCCACCATAATCAAGTAAACAAGAATAGCCATTGTTGATTCTTGGTTGACGTCTTCCAGAGAAAAAACAACGAGGAAGATTATGTTGTTGTTGTTGCTGAGCGCGTAGCCAGTCTATTGCTTCTACTTGCTCTTCTATTGGAACCTTAACAGAATACAAAAAAAACTCGTTCGCTTAAAGTTTGAATATACAAAAACTATACAGATTGCTTTCGGGTTTAGGATGCGGGTCAAGGAACATCATATTGCACAAAATTTTAAGAATTTCACTAACTATATTCTTCACCGATTAAATATTTTCTATATCGACTAAAATAAGTTTTTATCGTTGAAATGTAAAGCGGACATTTATTTTATATGTTAGTGGGTTAAAAGGGTGGCCATTTCTACTTAAGCTATTAAACAATATAACCAAATTTATAAATAATCTATAACTTGTTATAGAAATTTAGAATAGGTTCAAAAGGTTAAACAATTCTTAACCCGAACACAACATGTTTAGTAAATGAGTTAAGTAAGTTGACAAGAACACGAGTCTAGACCCAATCTTTACCCGTTTAATTTTGTATCAATTGCACGTCGTGTTTCGCTTCAACTAAATAATCACCCTAGTTTTGTATGACTCAAAGGAATTCTTATCATAGATAGTTCATTGTTGATAAGATGTCCATAACAAAACGAAAAGTTTATACTTAGACAATCTGCGTTTCCAAAACGAAAAATACTAACATAAAATGGATTTTGTTATTTGTATTTAAATTCAGGGTGAGTTACTATTGTGAAAAAGTTAAAAAAAAAAAAAAAATCTATGCATATCAGAATATTTTAAAAATGTTTAGCATTTTCCATGTAAAATAACAAAAAAAGAATTACAACCATTTGCCCATCACACCCCAAACAAAAAAAGAATTGCATGTAACCAACCACGTGGCACATTCCCATTTGCTAAAATTACAACAGAGATAATTAACCATATCTAAACAAACCAACCAAAACACAAGTTAAACATAGCTAATTACCTCCAACCGTATAATTCCTGACCCAAACATAGGCGGGTCGAACCCCAACTCACTAACCGCGGAATTTAACCGCTCCATTGCCATAGCAGGACTCGAAACAGCCTGAAAAGTCCGAGTTTCCGTCATCCCAACAGGAGTTCTAGGATCCCGAGCTTGACAACCGTTCATTGATAGTGAACAAAAATGGTTATATCTCTGTTGCACATAACTACACAACTTTAGCATATAATATAAAATGGTACAAAAGTACAAAAACAGTATAGTAGTAAAAGTAGACATGCTGCTTACTTGTGAGTTGGTGTAGACATTATTATGTCTTGTTGTACCTAGGAAGATGTTGTTGGACTTGTTTATGTCTGGTTCTATAAAATGTGCAATGCAATGAATTTTGGTTGTGGCTGCCATTTTTTCTCAGAGAGAGTGGAAGGAGATTATGTGTTTTTGTTTTTACAAGGCCAGTTGGAAATGATTGACAAGATATGGTTTTATAATGTGCAAGATGTTGGGGCTTTTTGTTTGGAAAGTTGCATTTTGGCTTTTGACTATAAGGTATATATGTGTGTAACTGCGTATGCAAGAGTCGCGTTATAGATGACCCAAGGATGTCGTGTTTGAGATTACTGAAAACATACGTAACATACCGTGAGAGGGTAAAACATTTTTCTTTTGACACTTCCCGTAATAAAATATAGTCTAGTTTTTTGCACAAGTACTTGATAGAAAAGGTTGTTTATGGTATACACATATACTTACAGATCGTACGGCAGGCTTTTGTGCAAATCTCTTATAATGAGTGCAACATATTTCTTAGCGAAGCTGCAGCTGCTAAATTAGTAAAATTACACCAAAAGACGCCCAAATAAAAACCAAAGTTTGGGAACAAGATCTATTAAGGATGTCAAAGGTAATTTAGTAGACAAAAATTAAGCTAATGGAGGCTTCTTTTAGCTCTCAGAAGCACTAAGAAACTGTGAGCCAAACATTTAAAAAATATCCAACACCTGTGCAATTTGATGTTATGCAGCACACAGCCATTATGAATTTTTGTTTTTCTTGAACTGCAGATTATATTAGAAACAAAGCTCCAGCAAGAAGATAAAGACAATTACAAAGGAGATCTAATCCAATTTAACACCTCTAAACTTTAGCCAAGAAACCGAAACTAATTGGATATTATCAATAATGTCACGTTGCCTCATGGTTTGAGAACTAAACGTAACAGCCATTATGATTAAAAGGTCACCGAGTCAGTAACCCATCTCTCTTCGGTTATCGCAGGCTACTCAACCTCTTAAGGCACTCTATTGGTAAGATTAACCTTGATCCACAAAATTTCTATTGCAAAACATTCTGAAAATGAAAGTTTTATCTTAATTTACAGAATAAAACCAAGAAAAAATTCACTCCGTGCATAACGGACAGGAGTTACCGTACAGCTACGGAGTACAAAATAATAGAAATCAATCACTTTCTGATTTCAAATAAGTCTACAAAACCGGACCGAACCGCCGGTTCGACCAGTTGAGCTGGAAAAACCCAGATTGAAAAAAAAGCAATTCGATGTCTAGTTCGGTTTTAAAAGCCATGCTTCTCGATTTGAACTCCGTGGGTTTTCATACATATATAACCTACAACAAAAATGATACAGCAAGACCATGACAATCCCATAAACAACAACTTATTCCTCATCCACATTAAAGGCACCAATCCGCTGTCTCCTCTTATCAAAAACAGCTTTAAATGATTCCCGTTCTGCGCGAATCTGTTCTTGAAATACACTTTGACTCTTTGGCTCAACAGCACTGCGTGCTGGCTTTAAGTACTCTTCTTCTGATACGGGGTTTGATTTCTGTAACATCAGTAATAGATTACTGGTTTGATGTTCATATGAAAGAAAACAAAACTCTGACTCTGTCCCGCAAATATTAGTGCAATGTATTCCAACAGACTAATTACAGTTGACAAAGAGTCTTTTGACGAATCAAAACTAAAAACAGTGATGTTTTAGGGGTGACGATGTCGATCTATTCACTTATGAATTGGTTGGTCCAGGTTATGTATTTATCACCAACCCATCAAACGGCTAAACTCAAAGATAGCTAAAAAGGAAAACAAGTCAAATGAGCCAAAAGGCACCCAAACTAAAATTCTAAAGCATAAAACCCCTTGAATCATTTAGTTAGAAAAAAACAAGATTATTACTGAAATATTAAAACTTGTTTAATCAAAAGAGAGATTTGAACATGATATTGTCATTGTAGTAACAAGAAAATTTCATCATACTTTTGGGAACACAATTAGATTTAAGCCAAAATTTTAAATTTTTGCTCGCTTACCAAGTTGTAGCCTGAACCAGGTCCAATAACTAAGGATCGGGTGTTTGTTTTTCTTGTTGCACTTATTAAGAAGCCTACATTTCCACCCTGCAAGAAGAATAACTCACATGCCATGTCAGGGAGATGGATCAAATTAAAAGTAGAGCAAAACTATGGTGTATTGCTCAAAAGAAGTGGGACTGGAAAATGTGGGTCGGGTAACTCGTCAATACGAGTCATTGTTTGGTACGGTCGAAATAGGATGGGTTGCATTGACTCGAAGCACTTTATGTCCAAAGTTTCAATTAACAGTTAATGTTCCAAATGTTACTTAACATTTATATTCTTTGAAGAGTACTTTGTAGCGCATGTAACTTTTAAGATCATTATATCCAATATAAAAAATAGAAAATTTTGGACAGATTGGTTATTCAACCTTTACAAAAAAATAATAATTTATAAAGGACCTGTTTTGACCCATTTTCCAGCTCACCCACCCACCCATTTTGCCACCTCTTAAGAAACTGTATCATAGAAACTTATTAAAAACAATTCGTAAACCACATACCTGGTCACCCCATGTTACTGATTTACCTTCCTTGCTATAGGCTTGAATTAAACCAGAAAGTGCACTAGTTTTTTTCTTTTCACCTGCTTCAATAGGATCATTTCCATCCAAATCATTTGACCATTTACTTTTACTCAAATGGTTGACTTCTTCTGTTTGAGTGTCCGTGACAGAATGCTTCACATCCTTTAAGGGGTCTACATCTAATCATGGAATGCTATCAGAGAACCATATGCTCATCAAACTTAGCTGTTTGTATTGTATAAAGACATCAAATGCTTCTTTGGCAATTTCAACCATTTACTTATATATGTGTTGATTCGTGTTATGTTTTAGCTCTGGCGTGTCAAAAGGGTAAAGTTCAAGAAATCGGCTAGAAGGGATGATTGAACAAAAGTTTCCGAAAGTACATTTTTTATGCATAAAGCCTCCTAAATAAATATATATAACAATCAAGAGAATATGTAAAGCATATGTATTAGTAATAACATATGCACATCAGCACACGCCTTAAAAACATACCATGAGGTGTACAATCATCCACCTGATATTTGATGCTTTCCTGTGGACTTTTGATGTTAGATCCTTGAGAAGCATTGACGGCATCCTCATCTTCCATATCCATGTCAACCTATAAATTTCAAGGTTCATTATTCTTATAATTTGCGATCACAATATAATCCTCAGCAGTAGAACCGATGCAAATCAAAACCATTAAATTTTGGTACGGGTTGGGTGGGGCTGACCCGTAACACTTTTTTGTCCAGAATTATTAAAAGTATGAATATTATGTGTGTCAGAATACAATTAGTCGATTAGGAAACTTATATTATTATAAAGATAATCTAATTTATTGAATAAAATTATTTTGAAGGTTTTATGCATTATTTACAAACTTTGGACAGCTATTAACCTGTTTGGCCTTTTTACCTTTCAAATATTGTTTTTCGAACTTAACCATTAGAGATAATAGTCCT
This sequence comes from Tanacetum coccineum, assembly GCA_026074375.1. NCBI lineage: Eukaryota > Viridiplantae > Streptophyta > Magnoliopsida > Asterales > Asteraceae > Tanacetum > Tanacetum coccineum. Next base: position 19,752 of record BQNB010083633.1, on the reverse strand, counting down.
TGGACCCATGAATAGGTAAATGAGTGAAAATCATGATATGCTAAGCTTACCTCTTGAATGCCACTTTCATCAAAATCATCTCCATGAAGTAAAGACTGCAAAGTCAAGTAAAAACATAGCAAAATCAGATATTTATCATGAATCCACAAATAACGATTAGTTTTGGGATCTGTCGTAGGAGTGATGGTGGTAGGGTTTATACTATCCTGAGTAATGATTAGTTTTCTTTTTAAACTTAGCTGTACAACGAGAATACTGAACACAATTGCTTTATTACATCTACATGATTTTTGTTTTTACTTCTCGACCATCTAAAGTGTTTGTTTTGTGTGTTTTAAGAGGATAACATGACATGTTTACAGATTTCAGGTTGACATACAGAGTATCGTTTTCACTTGAACTCTTCTGTTTGCTAGCTTGGTTAATAGAAACATCTCGTTAATTTGCCAAAATGGCACTCGTTTTCTCGCAGTACTCATCGTAAGAAGCATATAAGATCTAAACTCAAGTAATTTCAGAGTTTGATAGAAACCTTTTTTAAATTATCCTTTTCACGTGATAAGTAACCATACAAAGATTATATTTTTCCAAGATTCATCCAATTACATGATATTATCCGTTTGATGTTTGCCCCTACGACCTTGTATCATGTGTATGAAAAAATATTTCTTGTAGTGGTTACTCATCCTTGAAAAAGAAAATTATGTAGTCGCCCTTATATGCTTACCGCGAGTGAGTAATTTTGCAAGAAGACCTACTTATCAAACCAACAAAATGTTTCCTACCAATCAATTCAGTAAACAAAGGGTTTAAACCAACAAAATATAACATCGTTTAGTCAAAGAATGTTATATGTTTAATGTGTGAACGTGTCATGTCAACCCTCCTAAACGCAGTCAAAAAATGATTAGGAGTATCAAGATTGAAAAAAAACCGCAAGTCACGAAAACACTGAAACAAATTCGTGTGCAGTATTTTAGTTGCCAGCTAGAACTAAGCAGAAAACTGATCATTAATAATAAAAAAAATGCCATTGTGATAGTCCAAATTAAAAAACATTTGAAAATAAAATAAAAAGCTTCAGAGTTTTGATAGAAACCTTTTTTAAATTATCCTTTTCACGTGATAAGTAACCATACAAAGATTATATTTTTCCAAGATTCATCCAATTACATGATATTATCCGTTTGATGTTTGCCCCTACGACCTTGTATCATGTGTATGAAAAAATATTTCTTGTAGTGGTTACTCATCCTTGAAAAAGAAAATTATGTAGTCGCCCTTATATGCTTACCGCGAGTGAGTAATTTTGCAAGAAGACCTACTTATCAAACCAACAAAATGTTTCCTACCAATCAATTCAGTAAACAAAGGGTTTAAACCAACAAAATATAACATCGTTTAGTCAAAGAATGTTATATGTTTAATGTGAGAACGTGTCATGTCAACCCTCCTAAACGCAGTCAAAAAATGATTAGGAGTATCAAGATTGAAAAAAAACCGCAAGTCACGAAAACACTGAAACAAATTCGTGTGCAGTATTTTAGTTGCCAGCTAGAACTAAGCAGAAAACTGATCATTAATAATAAAAAAAATGCCATTGTGATAGTCCAAATTAAAAAAAACATTTGAAAATAAAATAAAAAGCTTCAGAAAGATATGTTATCACATATTTTAATCATGGAGATACAACAGTTGCGTATTTTACTAATTAATCAACAAACCTTGATATCCATCTTCATGTACAAAGATGGAGCTTCTTCCCATTGTCCAGCCATCTTTTGTATATCATCCAAGGTAAAATTGTGTAAATTCCTAGCTGCACAACCCTACACATATTACAAAGATATGGTCAGACACCTTTTCACATCTATCAAACTTCAAATATAACTACTTGTTCTAGTGTGTGTATTGACAATTAGAAAGTCTACTTTGGTAGTTAAACTCACCGTTGGATCCTTGTATGAAGCCTCCAATATGTATACTTCATAACCCGATCTCTACAAATGAGAAGCAATAATCAAATGAGCAGCAGAAAATATAACTAATGCCCTTTAGCATTCTTAATTTCTAATGAGGTCGAAATTCTATTATGAAATAATATTCTGTACAAAATACCAACAACACAGTATACTCTTATCATGACAAGAATAAGATTTAAGGGCTTTCTTTCATGTCAAACAGCATAATTACGTTGTTTAAATTATCAAAACCTCCAACCAAAACCATTTTACACTATGAGAGAGTAACAAATGTAATCTAAGTGGATGAAGTAGTGATTCAGTTAACACACTATTGCAAAACAATGGTGAATTAGAATAAAAACCACTGGAGAACAAAGTTATGTTTCCAAATATGTAAAAGACCACTGAATTTTCCATTTCATGCCACTTCGAAGCAAATGAACCATTCTATTCTGCTAAATTTTTGTTGAAGCAAAAGAAATTGCTTTGGTGGTCTTATTTTTCAATTTCACAAGTACATTGGTGTAAATATCTAATTCATTCATTAAACAAGTACCAGTGGAATAACATTCATACAAACTACATATATCCAGAGTGACACATAATAAAACCCAATGAAACGGCATTGATTATGTATCTTTGGAAAAACAAACACAACCTTGGGCAATTATACATATTTCTACATTTTGTATGACAGTTGACCCCTCTTACAAAATTAGAGAATCTGGACGTGGGCACTAATCACTGTTTATTATATTTTGTTACCTATGCAAATGATGTAACTATTTTGTGCGTTGTATTTAAACTGTCTATGAATCTTTTTCAAATATTCATGACAGTGGGTCAATTGTTAATGCAGAATCAATGCCATTTCATTGGGTTTTATTATGTGCCACTTTGGATATATGTAGTTTGTATGAATGTTATTCCACTGGTACTTGTTTAATGAATGAATTAGATATTTACACCAATGTACTTGTGAAATTGAAAAATAAGACCACCAAAGCAATTTCTTTTGCTTCAACAAAAATTTAGCAGAATAGAAGGGTTCATTTGCTTCGAAGTGGCATGCCTAACGTTGTGTTTGTTTTTCCAAAGAAGTACTTTTTTTTACTTCTTATGTGTGCAGGCGCGCATAAGTTCGAGAAAAAGGGCGCTTGATTTTTCCTTTGATGTCTGCAGGCTCGCAGACGTTTCGGAAAAAAAGTGTTTAGTGTTTCTTTATTTTTAGACATAAAAGAAAAAAGGACCTTTTCCCATATCAAATTTACATTTTTTTAGTGTCTTATTACCACTTCTTGTTTCTAAAGGACTTTCACCAAATTTCTCTCAGACATGATATTACAGACTTAAAACGTATAAAAAAACAAACACAACTAACACAGCCCATAACCTACAATTTGCATCTGTATATTAATGGAAGTTGTTACGATCCCACATCGGCCAAGTATGGGATTGGCTGGTGGTTTATAAAGTCCAGGTAGGGGTGAGCATCGGTTCGGAACCGACCCGAACCGACAAAAACCGAAACCGAACCGACCAAACCGAAATAAATATAGAAAACCAAAAACCAAACCGAATAAGGTCGGTTCGGTTCGGGCCGGTTTCGGTCGGTTTGTCGGGTAGGGTCGGTTTTCGGTTCAATATGCTCAACCTTTAAGTCCAGGTGTCCCCTCCTCTTACAAGCTAGCTTTTTGAGTGAGTTCTTCTACACTTGGACTTATGAACCAATACTAGCCTAGTATGGGATAGGTTCGTATCATAAGTAAACGCAACCAACATAACAGTCAACTTCCATCAACTTCCGCACAGCTAAACATAACACCATTCTATTACTCTAATAGAGAAAGAAAAAGGGATGGGAAAGTAACGAAATCATACATCCCACACAGAAGTCGAAAATAATGCTGTGTAAATTACAATGAATATTGTGTTGTCAAAATGTTAGTTCAGATAGTAGGTAAAAAAACAGGTAAAAGAAAGAAATTTATGTTAGACAAATTCAAGGAAATGGACAACCTACAACAAGCCTCTGTGACCTGCCAGAGTGCCTTCTACTACCAGAAATTTAAAACAACTCACACACTACTTATATAATCCAAAACAGAAATACAGAATATTAGAATTCTCAGAATGTTGTTCAAATCAAAGCTTGCTAACTGCTTGGTTGTGAAGAGAGAAAATACGCAATGAAAGCACCAATACTTCATTGAAATATTAGAATAACCTTTCTATCAAAGTGGTAAAGTAAGGTAAAAAAACTAAAATCTAAGTCAACTAATAATTATTTCATGATTATAATAGGAAACTACAGAATACGAATATTTCATTAGGGTCAATATGATTTAATTAAGTTTAATTCTTTCTGCGATATAGTTTCTTTCCTTACCATTGTATCACTTATAGGTAGCAATTTGTCTCTAAATTTCACACATATAATTGAAGCATGCCAATATGAATGACAAAATGAATTAAACAGCAAAAGCGATAAATTCAACATTCGGTAAAAACTCCACAATGGTTCACATATTAGAGCACTTTCTCAATTGATTTACAAATTTGCATCTCTAGCACATACTTCCTACATGTTATTAAAGACATAGTTACTTCAACACGATATGATATCACTAAAATCAGGATATAAACCTATGAGTTAGAGCATATCATGGGCTGTTCAAATCAGATTCACTTACAATTTGCAAGTTCGAAACTGTATAAAACCAAGTACCCATATGGCGAGAATTGATAAGAATGTTTCATTAATAATGGGTGAGGTCCAAACCATTAAGTATAAAGCAACTATTTCACTAAAACACACAAAAACTTACAGTATTACTAACCAAAAGAAAGCAGAGTAAAAAAAGGCTTCAGTCTTCTACTGTAATATATATTTTCTTTTTCTACTATATCATAGCTTTACAGTATTACATCAAAAAAAACAGAATGCCAGTGATTTGACAAATTGAAACATAGAACATGAACCCAATTTAAACACAGTATATATTGAAACACAAAAAAACTACCAAGGTATCAAAAAAGCTGCTAGCAATAAAGTAAGGCCCACCAAATGAGAGAGTTAAGGGTATACCTTAGCAGTTGCCCAAAATTGAGCAAAATCAGCTACCCGCAGATTGCGGTCATCCACTAAGACGATGCACAAATACCAGCAAGAAATAAGTCATTTGGCCCAATAAAACTGCATCGTTCGTTAGTGCCACTTACTCTACATATTAGGCATGAGAAGCCACCGTTCTTTTCATTTTAAATCATATAGAAATTAGTATTAAGCTTCACCAAGCCATAAGTGAAACAAGGCATGAACATGTGCATATAAACACTATATTTCCACGCTGAAACCCTAAACTCTAGAAGGCTAGTAATTCAAATAAAGAATGAGGTACGCTATTATTTAGCCATACCAAAATTTGAAACACAAAGGTATAAAATATAGGCGGACTATAAACCCTTAAATACTAAAAATTTGACATTTGTGTCCCTAGACCATACCAATTATAAAGGAGTAAACCCCCTCATCAAGGGTCTTTTTGAATGCCTTCAACATGCTTGCTCGATAAGCCTATGCAAAAAAACACATGGACAACGTTAAAATGATACTATATATACATTTTATAGAGCAAAAGTTTGAAATTGCAGAAGTGCAAAAACAAAAAATATGAAAAGAACGGTTATAGCAACATCAAATAACTCCACCTTAATGAACCTCGTGACACTCAAAAAATGAAAGATCAAACCTTAAAAACGATAACTTTAGCCAAAACGTTGACACTTGGGTGCACACATTTAATGTAATTGTTCATTTTAAATACCTCCTCCATTTCAGGTTCATAGCAATACTCCATCACCTTCTTCATTACTTGTCTTTTGCCTCTAAGAGAGCCAGAAGACTTTGACAACTCACTGTCTACAGCCTATAATATAGACACAATACTCAAATAAGTATATCTAGTTACTTTAGTTATTGAAATAAAACATGCCAAGATTTTTAAGAGTTTAAGAAACCAACTACTGACCTTTTCAACTTCAGTCATGAAGTACTCATCCATGGAATGTATACGTGGTGCTTCCCCGCCATTTTCAACCTCAATATCACGCAACAACTTTGCCAGATAGCTCTTTCCACTACCTGTAAATATGAATGTAGGCTATGAATCTTAACTGCCTCATTCTGACATGTCACCATACATGTACTTGATAGCATACACAATAGCAAAACAATACAATTAATACAATAGTTATGACTTGATATATAAATGTGATAACTGTACGCACTAATGTCCTTGCGCATACTCTATACTCATTTTAAACGCATACATCTATATAAATGATATTTTTATACTTTGTTCACGCGAAGCCAAAAAAGTAGCCTTAAACCACGCCCTAAGTCCATCTCCATCTTATAACATGGAGAAACAATAGCATTTTTTTAAGAACATTCCTCCAGATATAGTACTTGAGTAAATGGTTAATAAAATTACCTGGAAGCCCTCGCAAGATAATTACCATATGATCAGGACGAGATGCTCGATGAGGATGCTTAAATATGTGAGAACCATCAATCATATTTGGCTTTTCAGGAGGTAAATGCAGCAAAGGAAATGGTTGAATATCTCTAACATGTGGTTCAGATGAAGATTGGCGCGTGTGAAACTCCTAATAAGCACAAATGCACAATGTTGGTTATTAATGAAAGGAAGAAATTAATACAAATAAATTTTGTTACGGCTAAGATTTAGACATGCTGAGGATGCTTGTGGCTATCACACTTCACCATATCCAGCTTAGCATAAGTTTATGAGTTACATCGTTCAACATTCTTACATTGAAATATTTACCGTGCTCATACTTCTACATGTTAAAATTGTACTACTAATTGATTAGTGCGTTATCTGCGAAAGTTATTATTTAAATAGTACGGATACTTGGCACATGGTAAACCTAATGTGACATTAAATTTTCAGTAATGGAAAAATGGGAAAAACATAGATAGCATAACAAACACAAAGGAAATAAAAAACATCCTATTGTTATACCTCCGCAGAAGAACGAGCTGAACCATGGTAACCCGCATTATTATCAGTATAGTAACCATGTCCAGGCGAAGGCGAATGGTTCTGGGGCACAGCAGAACATGACGATAACAACTCCGCAGACGAACTGACACCAGCAGAAAACAAAGACGGCTTTACAAGCGGGGGCGGGGGCGGTGGTGGTGCAACATGAGGCTCAAATAAATGGTTCCGTGGTGGGTGTGGCGGTAGAGGTGGCGGGGGCGAAACAGGAAGAGGAGGTTGTTGACTAAAGTGTGTCCCATAAGAATTAGGTACATAGTTATCTTTGTGTTTCGACCAATTAACATCTGTTGGTGGACGTGAATGATAAAAATTATGATGATTCGGGTGCATTGTATCAGCACCGGGTGGTATGACCTTACTATGACTCGTGTGCGTTTGGTTATGTAAGCTAGTAAAACGCGTATCTAAAGACTCCCTTGGATCATAATGCACATTATTATTACTATAATTCCTATACATATTTGACTCGTGGTTTCTATCAAGCGGCGGACCCCTAAACATAGGCTCCCCTATTCTGGGCATTGTATTAGCATTTTGACTAGTGCCGTGATCATGTATCATTTTCAAAACCCTATCATTCGCCAAGGGCGTAAACCTAGAGATATCCGGGGGCGTAAAAGGACCTAAATTAGAATCAACTCTCATCCTCTTAGTAGCACTATTATCAAATCCATCATAACTATAACCACCATCCCTATGATGAATGTATGGACTAGTAGTATCAAAGGTAGGGTTGCTACTATAATAAGCAGGTGGTGGTGGTGGTGGTCTAGTATCGTTATAATTATAATTTAAAGGTTGTTGTTGAGGGTAATGAAAGGTAGGGTTTTGGATGTAAGGAGGAGGGGGGATGCAAAAGGGGAAGTGAGGGGTTGAGCATAATGGGCAGATTGTGGTGGTGTTTGGTGGTGGTGGTGGTGGTGGTTGACGCCATTGATGATGATGATGATGATCCATCGGATGAACAAATAATTTGTTCCAAGGGGGTGTTTGTTTGTTTGTTTAACTTTCGGGTTAAGCAAAAATAACTGTAAGTTGTATGCTATAAGCTACTGTAAGCTGTAAGCTGTAAACTGCAAAGCTGTTAACATGAGTTATAAGTTGTTGATAAGATCGTTTACGGCTCAAGATTGATTAGATCTTTGTATCTTTTTTTTTTTGAACGGCAATTAGAAATTTTATTAAAAAATGCTAGTAAGAAGCTAGCAAGAAAAAGTCACACGCAAATCGATCCAACAGACAAAAGAAAAAAGAAACAGAATAAGTTCTAACGATACAAAACAAACACGCAAAAAAATCGACGGCTACTGAAATCAAAAAGGAGATCCCAACGCGACGCCTAAAAAAAAGACCTCCCATGGACGAAGCCGAACACCCGTTGAAACGTACCACAAATGCAAAGAGATCTAACCGGCATTCTTTGTTCGTCTCTTTAATGCATTGTGTAGGAGAATAGTTTCTTTTACATTGCCATAATAACTCCAAATCTGTAAATCGCTTGGAAAATAATCTTTCCACATATGTAATTGCGCGAGAGAGAACGACCCTTGAATATTCCCTTTGGGATCTCTATAGCTCCAGCGTTTTTCAGAATCTAGCTCGTCAGTAATTAGAGGACCAACATAATCAAGCCACGTAGAACAAGACTCTTTAGCAATGTTTAGATCATTACCCGGGGGCGTAGATGGAGACACAATGCTAGAATCATTTGCAACTTCTGGGATATTAACTTCCAAAGAGACGTTAGTCGATGGGTTAACATCCGCATTATCTTCAATGGTATCATTACCACGATCACCATCAAAATGATCCTCAAGAATCTCACCTTCCACATTATTAGACATATTATTATTTACCACCCCACATTTCTCAGTAACATTGTTAGAACAATCTTCAATATCTTTTTCAACATCATCGTCCAATTTCTTTCCCATACAATCCTTGACACACCCATCATCCGATTCACCAATGATCTCGCCTTCTTCAAAGGAGTCCACCGATTTACCAGGAGCGTTCATTTCGTAACCCATTTGCTCCTTCTTATCATTGATCTCCCCTTCTTCTTGTGACTCGTTTATACTATGTATATCCTGATCATTTCCCGACGCCTCTGATTCATAATCATGTTGTGAGATGTTGTCTAGTGAAGCAAAATCAGGTACCCAATTTGCAAACTCACGAACTCTAACCTGGTATCTGACTCCCTTGATAGAAACCAGACACGAATCCATGATGTGAGTTTTTATTTTTGTTTTGATACATACCCTTCCATTTGCAATATTTTCATCAGCGTCTTCATCTACAAAAACCGTTTCTCCCCAATTGCCTGCTATCTTTTTAAATGCATTAGTAGTCCATGCATTGAGTGGCAGTCCATCTATTTCGATCCAGATCATTCGCTCATCGGGAATGAAATTATGTGAAACAAGTTTTCGTTGGGTAAAATACAATTCCATCTCCGTATTTTTTTGAAACTTTAACCTTGACTCGTCACTGCTGAATTCAATCCAGAGCCAGAGTCCCCCCATGTATTTGCACTTGAAATCAGAGAATCCCTCTTTTTTTAAAACGCTATAAATATTAATTATAAGATGAACATCCCTTACCTTTGCGAGAACTACACTTGAAGTATCAGATAATTCCAATAAATCAGAGTTTTCGAGGGTGATATTTTTTGTTATTGGCCCAGCCAATACTGGCTTTTGAGTCCCCTCCTTACCATTCAATACAGATGCATAAGATCGTCCTCCCGTTGTGTGACTAGCGTGACCCGTTTCGTGAGGTTTAGTGTTATTCGATTGTTTCTGATGAGATTGATTCGGTTGTGAGTTTTGTTTTCGATCGAAGCGTGCAATTGAAGCAAACAGATGATGACTCCCAATCCAGATCTTGTTTAGATCTTCCAATAGATTCGCTTGATCTGGGTTTTTGATGAAACGAACGAATCCGAAGCGACGACCTGATTTTGATAACTTTCGTGCGATGTACACATCTGCAACCACTCCTTGCCTATCACAAAGCTTCCATAGATTTTTAGAAGACACTGTTGTTGGAAAATTGGTTACAAAAATCGTGATCGAGATGTGGTGGAGATTTTTGGAATTGGGGTGTTGGGATGTTGGATGAGGCCCGTTCATTTGGAGATGTAGAATTATATTTTATTTGTGAAACATGTATGTTTTTTCGCACGAAAGTATATAACTAGTTTAAGCTTACAACAATAAATAATTTTTATTTGGTGCAAATAATTTTTTTATTAGTTTAAGAAAATTAATCTATATTGTTCTATAATACTTAAATGTTTGATTGCATGTAAAAAATAAAGTATTAATGCTATTTAATTGTTTGAGTTTTTTTTCACAAATAATAGTTCAAAGCAACAAAAAAATTTATTTGTCATAAATCAAAGTTTTATTAAGAGAGTGCTTGAGATTGCTTATTTTTTATCAGCTTATTTTTTATTCCAAGCAAAAATTTATTTTTTTCATCCGAACACTAGTTTTTTTCCTTTTAAAAAACAGAAAAGCATATTACCACAAGCAGGTCAGTTGTTTATTTTGTGGTAGTTATATATGTAATATTGAATTAAAATGATTTCTTACCATCATATTTAAATTAAAACTTCTTATAAATGAACTTGATTGAAAATTGCATTTTTTATTAAAAAAAAAGCAAAATCCAAACAATGGTGCCACAAGGAATTCATGTACTTCTTTTTAAGCCGAATCAAAAATAGAAAAAAATAAACAATCTCAAACACTTACTAAATAAATATAAAAAGTTGAGTTAAAACAAGAATTTATTTATAATTTTTTATGATACTTTGACGGTTTGACCCATGCAAAGAAATGAAAGTATTAATATCATATGTTAATAACCTTCTTTGTCCTTTGTGTAGCAAAATTAATGACTCTCATGAACACTTATTTTTCCTATGTGATACTCTGTAAAGATATGAAAAAGGAAGAAAGGAAAAATAAAAGAATGAAATTTAGACAATAACAGGAGGAATACAATCAATCAATTTGCTAATGGTAAATGCAATAATTCAATAAGAAGTGTATTAAAAAGAATGGCAATTGCTATTGTGGTGTATTTCATATGGATTGAGATAAATCAAAGGCTATTTACTCAAAAGGAAAAAAAATCCAAACACTATGCTCATGTTGATTATGGAAAGTATGCAGTTATAGTTAATGAGCCTGAAAGTGAAGAAGTCCAAAACAGTGAGTCAAGTTAGCAGGGAGTGGAAGAGAAAAATGCAAATTATCAATTAAACCAGGTTGTTTAAATGTTTGGTTATGTAGGTTGAAGGTGGTATAGGGGATTCTGTTTCTATATTTGGATTCTTTGGATTCAGCTTGTATAAGTCATTTTGGATACAGTAGGCAAGGATTAGAAGAAAGCTTTATGTGATCTTATACTCTGAATGATGCATGCTTGTGATAGGACATCAATGTTATATGTGAGGTTGTAGATATATATGAACATTGATGTAATCTTGCAAGAAGGAAATGTAGTTCATAGTAATAGATATCCTTAGAGTTTTGTTATATTGATATATGGTAGAGCTCTATTAGTTGGCGATGCTAGTCTCTTGTAGAATAGATATTCCTAATGTAAAAGGATTTATGTTCCTGTCCGAGTTTGGAAATGTAGCCTCTGGTTGGATTGAGGTAGCCTTTAGTAATTATTCTCTTATGATGAAGCCCCCTTGTGATAGGATCTTGAAGCTATTTGTGAGGTAGCAGCTACAAATGGCTCCTAGATAATCTTACAAAGAGGAAATGTAGTTGTAGAGATGGAATATCCTAAGGCGTTAGGTGAAATTGGTGAATATATGTGATATCTAGTTCTAGTTGCTAGTATATGTTCTGTTATAGAATTAGTCATATTGTATGTGAGTCTGAATATGACAGTTTATTTGTTATGTTTTGCAGTTTTAAGGGGTGTTTGGGTAATGTACTTCTCCTCTTAAAATTTTCCTTTATTTGTACTTAATGTTTTGGAGTAATATATATTCATCGTTTCATAAGAAAACATTGTTTATTTGTGTTTTTATCGTAAATCAAAGTTTCAAACAACAAGATACGTACACCGCATCTCACACAGCCTAAATTGTTGAGCTAGTCTATGAAAAATGAGTTCTTTTAGGTTATCTGTCAATAGCGGCTCAAGCCTTCTTGAGGCTTAAAGCAAAACTTAAAATGAGACATTTTCAATAAAAAAATTGTTTTTGCTTAAGCCTAGATTTTCGATTTATTGGATTAAAAAACATCCAAATATCAAACCAAAAACACAATAAGATTTTAAAAGTTAATTGAAGATAAAGAAAAAAATAACATAGGAAAGAGAAAGCTAAACTTTCATTTCATGATAATCTATAAATAGGGCTAAAAAGGTTAATTGTTCTCTAGTTCCTTGCTAGAATTTTATTTTTAATATATATTGTCGTTAAAGAAAAGTATGGCTTAAAGATGAAACATCATGATCGAGCCTTGTTTGTGTTCTCTAGTTTAAGTTTAACCGAACAAAGAAACAATGTGAACAGTTAAACAAACGTACACCGGTGTTTACGTTTGTTTGTTGAAAAATAGCTTATTCTTTTTCATTCATTAAGACGCTATTCATAAGTAACCCTTTAAACGTGTAATCTGTTTGAATTATTAGATAAAAGTCATTAGAATTAGCATTAAATGAGCTTAATTCATTGTTTTGAAATAATAAAAAAATATACCTAGCCGTGTTTCTTAAATTCAAATAAGGATTTAGTCATATGGACCTAAAAAGAACAAAAAAAAAGTAATCAAATTTCCTTCTATTTGAGCAGTTTTAGTAAATAACATGCTTTTTATATATTGAGACCTCAAGATGATTGTTAGGAATACGAAAATCCTAGGAAAGTATCAGTCACTCCATACTAGGCTAGTTAGCCCAAGGCCCATGGAAAGCCCATGAAAGCAAAGGCCCTAGCCGGCCATAGGAGGTATAAATACCCTTTCCATGCTATGGAAAGAGGGTTGGTTATTCATTTGTTTCACACATTCTAATGCATTTTCTTTTATGTTTACTTTCTCTCTCTAAAGTGTTTATCCAACCACTCTCTTTCTAAAATCACCTCTCTTTCCCTCTTCATGTATGTTATTACATAGTCTTCAATTGGTATCAGAGCCACGGAGTGGTGTGTTTAGTTTTTGTGTTTTACATTTGGTTCGTGTAGTTTTGTCGCCAAAACCGTACCTTTTTCTTGTTCTTTCTTTGTTTTCGAAACTTTTGTGTACACTAAAAGATCATTTACCTTGGTAAATTTGATCTAGTATCTTTAGGATATAGGTGTGCAAGCTTAGATTTAAGAAAAACATCACTTTTGTTCATCTTTTTGTGTTCGAAACCTTTATAAAGACCAAAATCTTAATTTTAAAATTTTCGGCTTAAAAACCTTAAAGTTTCTATTTTTCTTGTTCCTATAGGGTTAGTAACACTAGTTGTACAAGAATTTTTGCAAAACAACCATAAAAAAGGTGTCTTTTTGTGTTTTAAAATTTTGGGTTTCGGTATAGTGTCAACCGAACTACTGGATTTTAGTTTAAACCGAACTATTGGGTTTTAGTTTCAACCGAACTACTGGATTTTAGTTTAAACCGAACTACTGGGTTTTAGTTTCAACCGAACTGCTGGGTTTTAGTTTCAACCGAACAACTGGACTTTAGTTTAAACCGAACTACAGGATTTTAGTTTAAACCGAACTACTGGATTCTTAGTTTAAACCGAACTGCTGGATTCGTAGTTGAAACCGAACTATTGATCTTAGTTGAAACCGAACTATTGCTCCTAGTTGAAACTGAACTATTGTCCTTACTTCAAACCGAACTATTGATCTTAGTTGAAATCGAACTACTGCTCTTAGTTGAAACCGATCTATTTCTTTGTTGAAACCGATCTACTCAAATTTCAAAATTATACGGTTTATTTCTTTGACTTGTAAAATCCCGTGAACCATTAACTTGCTTTCTTAGTTTTGTCAAGAATTGTAAAATCCCGTGTAGTTTTAAGAATTAAAACAATTAAAAGACAACTTAATCAATCACAATTTCTTTCTACCACCGTTCGATCAAACAATAATCTTTTAACATACAAATTTCTCAATGACGACTTTTGCTGATAAAGCGATTCTTTCGGGTGCTGACAATCATCCACCTATGTTGGAAAAGGATATGTACGATTCTTGGAAAAGCATAATAGAGCTATACATGATGGATAGACAACATGGACGAATGATCCTTGAATCCATTGAAAATGGTCCACTCATCTGGCCTACAATTGAGGAAAATGGTGTGATTAGGCCAAGAAAATACTCTGAATTGACTCTTGCAGATGCAATTCAAGCTGATTGTGATGTCAAAGCAACAAATATCATTTTCCAAGGATTACCACCAGAGGTCTATGCACTTGTTAGCAATCATCGAATCGCCAAGGAACTTTGGGAAAGAATTCAACTTCTCATGCAAGGAACTTCATTGACGAAACATGAAAGAGAGTGTAAACTTTATGATGAATTCGATAAGTTTGCTTATAAGAAGGGGCAACACTACATGATTTTTACTTGAGATTTTCACTGCTACTCAATGACATGAACATCTACAATGTGAAATTGGAACAATTTCAAGTGAACACCAAGTTTTTGAATACTCTTCCTCTTGAGTGGATCAAATTTGTGACTGATGTCAAACTGGTTTGGGATTTGCACACAACTAACATTGATCAGCTTCATGCTTACTTGGGACAACATGAATTTCATGCAAATGAAGTTTGTTTAATGCATGAACGCAACTCAGATCCCATCAAATGACCCAGTCTCCTTATCAAACTCGTCAGAACTCATACCAAAACTCTCAATTTCAACCACAAGTTTCACTATATCAGTCTCCACAGTACGCATCACCTTATCAGTCTCAACAATACTCAAACAATCAATCATCAACACCTCTTTCAATCACTTATCCCTCTAATGATTATCAATCATTAATTCACCACAACATTTATTCTCCACCATCATCCATCCCTCAATTGGAATATGCTCCTACAGTAAACCAACAACAACAACAACAACCTGAATTTCCCCAACTAGACTCAGGTCTAACTGTTCTAGTATTCAAGCAAGGTGACGATCCTATTGATGCCATCAATCATATGATGTCATTCCTATCAGCTGTCGTCAAATCTCGCTATTCTACTACCAACAACCAGTTGAGGAATTCATCAAACCCTAGGCAACAAGCTACCATTAATGATGGAAGATTGACTTTACAACCATTTCAGGGGAGGCAAATTTCTTTTGCTACGGGTACCACTAGGACCTACACTCCAGGAGCAAGTGGAAGCAATTCTGAGAAACAAAGGACTGTTATTTGTTACAACTGCAAAGGGGAATGACACATGTCCAAACAATGCACTAAACCTAAAAGGAAATGGGATGATTCGTGGTTTAAGGATAAAGTGTTGCTAGTACAAGCTCAAGCAAATGGTCAAATTCTACATGAGGAGGAACTAGCATTTTTGGCAGATCCAGGAACAACAGAAGGTCAAGCCACACAGACTGTCATTACTCATAATGTTGCTTATCAAGTCGATGATTTGGATGCATATGACTCTGATTGTGATGAACTCAACACTGCCAAAGTTTCTCTCATGGCGAATTTATCTCATTATGGTTCAGATGCTGTCGCTGAGGTACATAATCTTGATAATGTGGATAACAATATGATTAATCAAGATGTGCAGGCGAGGCCGTCTTCTGAACAGTCAAGTGTTATGAACCATTCAGAGACTGAAATAACTAGTAATAGCAAGATCATTCCTTATTCTTAATATGTGACAGAAACACAACAGGCAGATGTTTAGAATTCTAACCCATCTGCACAACAAGATGCACTAATATTATTTGTGATAGAACAACTAAAAAGCCAAGTAATTAATTGCACCAAGATAAATTTGGACAATAAAAGTGTCAATGATACTTTAACGGCCGAGCTTGAAAGATATAAAAACAAGTTAAAGTTTTGAAAGAATGACAAAATGGTGATTTAAAGAGTAAAGATAACGTTTCAAATTCATGTGAACAGTCTGTCGAGATTGATCGTCTTAAACAAACTCTTTCTGAACATTTATAAGAAAAGAAATCTTTAATGCAAACAGTTACTCTTCTCAAAAATGATTTTAAGAAAGAAGAATATAGAAATATTGATAGAGAAATTGCTTTAGAAAAGAAGATGAAACAGCTAGATAATATTGTTTATAAAAGAGATCAATCAGCACAAACTATTCATATGTTGACGAAACCATAGTTTTTCTATGATCATACCACTAAACAAGCTCTAGGTTTTCAAAATCCTTTCTATCTGAAGAAAGCTTAGCAGTTGGAACCAAAGCTTTATGATGGTAATGTCATTAAGAACACTAGTGCTATTGTGATTCCTGACTCCGAAGAGACTCTAATGCTTGCTGAAGAGAGTCGTTCAAAAATGCTCTTAAAACAACAGGATCCAATGGTTTTAGAAAAGAAAATTAATATCACACCAGTTGATTATCCTGTTCTTAACCAACTTTCTCAATATTTTGAAAAATGATTTGTTTCACAAACTGAATTATCTGCTGAACAAGCCTTTTGGTCTTAGAATTCTATGAATTCTTCAGATCTTAATCCTTCTTGTAGACCCACCAAAGTTGAGGTTCTGAAAGAACTTCCTAAAGTCAGCATGGTAAATACAAGTTTGAAGAAACTTAAACACCATCTTGCTGACTTTGACGTGGTTGTTAAAGAAAGAATCACGGCCACAACCATCACTGAGGGCTCGTAGGGGTTTGAACATACAAAAGCTTGTTTTAGGGATGAAATAATTTCATATGTAAATGCTCTGAAGGACTTATTCAATACATTCAATCAATATTTAATTGATGAGCTCTCTGAAGTCCAAAATGTCTTTCATCAAATGGAACAGGCTGTGAAACAACATCGCTTAGAGTAAAAAATGTTTGAAGTTAAAATGAATCAAGTTTTAAATGAAAACGAACGACTCTTAAAACAAGTCATCAACAAAGATATAGTGAACATAATTTTGAATTCTACTGTAGATAATGCTTCTGTGAATGTGCATGAATGTAAAAAATGTCTCAAACTTGAGATAAAAAAAATTAATAATAATAAAAATTCATATCACATAAAATAAATTTATATAATAGAAATAAAAAGATAAAATCCAAATTTTAATAGTATTAATAATACTAAGTTTTTATATAATATAACTATAACGTAAGCACGAAAATATTTATTTCTTTACTGAATCAAAAAACCACTAATAAAAAAAATGTAATTATTTAATATAAAATTCCATAAAAAAAAATTTAACTCCTATTTATATTAAAAAAATATTACAATTTTTAACAATTAATATTTAACATTAAAATATAATTACTATAAAACCCTATATAAAAAAATAAAAAAAAATAAAAATTCTAATAGTGAACAAAAAAGAAATTCTACTTTTCCTTTTATACATTTAATTCACACAATCAAAAAAAAAATTCGAATTACAAATCTAAAGATCATATATTTATAATATTCTTGATTCTGTAGTATATTATATAAATAATTACATAATTGCATTCTAAACATTAAAACTTTTAAAATAGAGATATAATTTTGTTAAAATTGATTTTTTAAATTTTTTAATAAATATAAACTTAAGCAAATAGTTATAACGATATACTAGATTTTGAATTTCTTAAGCTCAATCATTTTATATTTTTATACCGTTTAAAATTATAAACTAAATTTGATTAATATCCCATAGTAAAAAATAAACCAGGATCAAAATCATCCATTCATTATTCTCCTAAACAAAAAAATATAAAATAAATAAATAAAATAAAAATCCTATATATTAATTTTATATTAGTCCTCTAATATAAATCCCCTTATTTTAATATATATTATTCTCTGACGAAAAATAATTTTTAATTATATAATATACCTATTATAAAATATATTTTTAGTGAATTTTAATTAATGAAAATAATATCCATTTATAATATCTCAAAAAAAAGAACAATCATGAAAAAAATAAAGACATAAAATAAATTTCCAAATTCTAAAAACAAGATTCTAAACTTCAATAATCTTATTTCTCAGAATTTTTTTTTTACAATAATCCTTTTAATAATTGAATTCTAATACTTTTATATTTAATTAATTTAGTTATCACTTGTTACAAAATAAAATTCACCATTTTAATCAATTCTACATTAGTTTATTCCATCTTAAATGATTTATATTTAACTTTTTATTCATTTAATTAAATAATAATAAATTTTAAACATTACTAAAACATTATCCAAAAATAGTATTTGATTTAAAAAATAATTAATACAAATAAAATTAATTTTAAAAATTAAATGAAAAAATCTAATCTTATTTATCACTTATTAATTCTCAAACTTAAGACTGAGCTTCTCAACAAAAAGGAGTTCATTGAAAAAGAGACTTACGATAAATTGTTCAGAAGTTATACCAATCTTGAAAAACATTGCATTTCTTTAGAAGTTGATACTCAGCTTAATCAGGAAATTTTTCAAAGGGACAATTCTGTTTCAAATCAAAGTGCTTCAAATTTTGATCAATATTTTGAATTAAATGAATTGAAAGCTCAGTCGCAAGAGAAAGACACAGTCATAAGAAAGTTAAAAGAAAGAATTAAATCTTTAACTGGAAATATAAATAAGGATACAGTCAAAAAGGACATAGAAGAGATTGAAACGATAAATATTGAATTGGATCATAGGGTGTCAAAGCTTATTGCTGAGAATGAACATTTGAAACAGACCTATAAGCAACTTTATGACTCGATCAAACCAACATGAATTCGATCAAAAGAACAATGTGATGCTTTAGTTCGTCAAGTCAATCAAAAGTCTGTAGAAATCTATGATTTAAATGTAAGTCTTCATGAAAAATATTTGGTCATTACAGCTCTCAAAAATGAATTAAGAAAACTTAAAGGAAAGGATTTAGCTAATAATGTTGTTACCAAACACCCTATTGCTCCAGAAATGCTTAAAATTGACGTCGAACCTATAGCCCCTAGATTGTTGAACAATAGGACAACTCACTCTGACTACCTTAGGCACACTCAGCAACAAACTACAATTCTTAGGGAAATAGTAGAACAAGGAAAATTACAAAATCCTCTAAATAATTCCTTAGACTTTGCTTGTAAGTATACAAAACGAATTCAGGAGTTGCTTATAATAATCAGACAAACCTGCCCTAGCATCAACAATTCAAGTGATAAATTAATGGCTGTGACCCCAAAGAACAAGGACAAAAGTGTTAGATTCACTGAGCCTGTCACATCCTTAGGAAACACAAACACAAAACAACTTCTTCATCAAACCTAGTTTCTAACAAACCTATGTTGTCTTCTAAAGGAGTAAAACCATATACTAGTCTTAGCAGATCACAGCCTTCAGGCAATACAAAGCAAGATAAGATTCAGCAAACACCAAGTAGTACTCAGAAGAATAAAGTAGAAGCCCACCCTAGGACAGTTAAATCTAGTTTGAAAAATAAGAATTGTTTTGTTGAACCTAAAGGAAATGCAAATGTGCAGCATTCCAAGCTTAATGTGAATTCTAAACTT
>BQNB010083632.1:11567-28984 GCA_026074375.1 Tanacetum coccineum | reverse complement strand
AATTCGTTTGGTGCCCGTTTACGTTTATTGGTGATTCTTAGTTTACGTGATTTAACGTAATAATTAAAATTAAAAGCGAACGCGAACGCGTACGGGAGAAAAAAAATAAATAGTGAATTTAATAGCGTCGTACATTGATCAAAAATACGGATTGTTACATCGGGTCTAAGGTCTGACCAAGCCTACTCGAATTAAGTCGACCAAGCAAGAACTTGCAAAAATCGTCAGAGGTCTGACCAGAGCACGAAATTCGCCATGGGTTGGTAGGGCCCTAAGGTCTGACCAAAGCGGTCAAACCAATTGCACGTGTTCTTGGTTGGCTGGCATAGACTTAAAATTTTCATAGGGGTATGCACATAAATGTGTTAAAACGTGTACAAAGAAGCATGTAAACAACTTTGTAACACTTATATTTAAAAACCTTTAATAATGACACTGTAGTGACATGCCATGGTTCACGGTAACTCCAATCGAACTCACAAAGAAGCGGAGAAACAGGTCAGCGCGAAGCATATTAAAAACCTTATTTCTTTAGGGAATTACGTAAAAACAACCCGCCTTAAACTTCTCTTAAAGTTTGTTCTAGTGGATGAGCCGTACTTCCCATGAGTCCATAGCGTCCAGTTTTTAATTCAAGAAAAACAAGTTTCATAGTTTAACGTCTTATTAATTACCTTACAAAAATAATTTTCCACGAAAGAAAAGACCGGTCACATAAGGAATGTTTTTAGGCGTATGGTATTAATAGACTACATTAACATCATCTTTTTAAGATATGACATATTTATTTAGGCGTGTAAACAAGTAGGCATTAAATAAACATGCATACATAGATTCATGATACTAAAGATGACATTAATCATACAAGTAAACATGTACAATCCGAGTTCTCTTGCAAGTCTTCTCCAAATGAAGAACCATAAGACCCTCACTAGGTTTTTCTGCTAAGTACCTAGATCTCTCATTCATCACATATTGTGATTGAGTGGGTCTTATAGCCGGAATAGACAACAATAAAAAAGGAAGCATACAAGCTAAATTAACAATTTTAATTTTCCCTTTTAACCTATATTAACTTTTAATAGAATTCAAGATCAATATCTACATATTTTATTCATTTATGGTAAGGATTCGAGTATCATTGTCATATTTTACTAGTAAAACATAAATAAAATATCAAACGCAGCAGATCATATTATATGTTTCAATGATAGGCATATAAACTAGGCGTATAATTAAAACATAAACGTGTAACCCATAAAGCTAAAACGAGTTGACTCGTGATGCCACTGTTGGGATTTAACATCTAGGTAACCAAGTTAGCTACGAGTATGCATCGGATGAATCTAGTAATAACATATGTTAACACATAATAAGAAGTAAATAGAAAGCGTACCTCTTAGCCAATTGATCAAGAAAACGAATAAAGCGACTAAAGTAAATCGCCTCTACGGTTGCTCCCACAAACACGTCAACCGAATATGTTAAGTTGTCTAGACTTAACTTCACAAACCAAACACCTCGTGTTATAAACCGAATACCAAACGCACCTCTTTGAGCCTAGTATCAAAAATCAGATCACCGAATTAGGGTTTGTAGGTAACCCTAATTAACCGAAAAACCCTAGAAACGAATTAGGGTTTAATATACAAATTCGGTAGAACCAAACAACCAAACTCGAAACCCTTTTTCTTTAGCTGCTGACTTGCGTGATCCAAATAGGAACAACACCAAACAAACCTGCTGACTTGATGAAAACGAACCCTTTGACAACCTTAGAGAAGGGCCAGGCTTTTCGTGTTTAGGAATATAGAAGGAAACCGAAATCTGTTTAGGTTTTCTTTTAGGAGTAGCGTGTAGAATGAATTAGGGGAGAGGGGTATTTATAAACCCTTAACCCTAGTTGTGATAGACTTAGGAATACAAGTCACAAGCTTATCACAATTACTCTTCCCACCTCCTTATCCAAACCGGCTTCATAAACCCTTAGGATATTCCAAACGAGTTCCTAGAAGCTTGAAGTATATTCTATTGTTCATAGCTCATTAAGACATAACAAGTTTATGTCTTAATTCGTTTAAGTCCTTGTGGTTTTGTCTTAATAATGTTTGTGAAGTGTTAAACATATTCTCCGTGTATTAATGTGTGTGCCCCCAATAGGCTCACATATTTGTAACATATTCATGCTAGCCGACTACCATAACCCAACAAGCCTAAGCCTGTTTATGGGTTTAGGGTCCGTTAGGGTCTCATGTATGAAACATGTAATCTCTATATATTGTGGTTGAATAATATATTATACCTACGGGTTTCATTGTTTAACATGGTATTGGAGCATGTCTGATCTTCATAACTAGGTGGCTATGTTGAGTCGCCCTCCTTAAACCACCCCGTCAAACCCTATCCTTGATCATTTTGCTTGATCCCAAACCATCTGATGCATCGTTGCTTGTTTGCTTAAAAAGAAAGAAGTTTTTTTCCTTCACAATTGGCATAAGCATCTAAGACCCTTGATGCAGATCCATCATTTGGAGTAATCATATTCCGGGTCGGGCAGGGCTTTTTTTTGGTGTGGATCTAACGTCTGCAGAGGATGTGTTTAAAGGTGTTGTGAAAGATGTGAAAGTATGTCTTTTATTTTATTAGTTTTCTTAGTTTATTAAAAAAAATTGTTTATTTTTTCAGGTGGAGAATACATTGGTTTATTTTTCGGTAGGATACTTTGGTTTATTCTGGTATGGAATACTTTGGTTTATCCCGTTGAAAAAAAGATACTTTGAGTTATTCGCAAAAAAAGATACTTTGGGTTATCCCGTATGTAAAAAAAAGAGAGGATACTTTAGGTTATCCAGTTTGTGAATTTCAGGTTTGAAGATTTGTCTCCGCATGTTGGCGGATGTCTTCAACAACTAATTATGTTCGTGTGCGACGCATTTGTTTTGTTGTTTGAACATGAGTCTCCGCTTGTTATCGGTTGTCTTCATCAAATAACTAGTCATTACTTTAATGTTTTATTTTGTTTTCTGCTCCGAGCTTTCGTGATTTCGCCGTCCGGACTACGAGTGAGTATT
This sequence comes from Tanacetum coccineum, assembly GCA_026074375.1. Classification (NCBI taxonomy): domain Eukaryota; kingdom Viridiplantae; phylum Streptophyta; class Magnoliopsida; order Asterales; family Asteraceae; genus Tanacetum; species Tanacetum coccineum. Next base: position 25,913 of record BQNB010083632.1, on the reverse strand, counting down.
AGATGATATATTATGTTAGTTGGCCCAAGTCCGTTTGTGGGTTTAGAGTTCGTTAAGGTTTCATGTATGACTCATGTAATCTATATATATTGCGGTTGAATTATACATTATACTCACGGGTTTCATTGTTTAAAATCCTTGTATATAGATAGAAAAGGTGACGCATATGGAATATGTGTGTGTATACACGTATGGAGTACCTGGATTTATATGCATGTTTTATAAATACACTTTACAACTTCATAGAATAAAGATGTAGGTGAACGTTTCACTTTATGTCACTGTGTCTTCAACTATTTGCTTTTTGCATTACAATTTATGTGCTCGAAGTCGATGTCCCTTGACTATGTGTCAAATACTAGTGCAATCAAACGCAATGAGATGTTTAATTCTTATGCAATTTACTTCATACATTTTTTATCATAAATTTTTAGGTTTTGTTCTCTCTATGTTTTGTATAAGTATGTGTTTTCACAGCAATATGCTGTGGTTATAAGTCGATTTGTTGACGGTAGTTCATATTTTACCAAAAATAAGCATGTTAATTTGATTCATGGGTGCGAGAGTCCAACTCTTGGTCATGTAATAGCTAGGTTCATTAATGAGAATGTATACAACAATGATCGAGTCATTAATTGGCATAAAAGTTACCTATACTAGTTAAGGATAATTAATCTGTTATGATTATCGACATTTTTCTTATCGTTTGTTTAAAAATGGAAATGGCAAACAAATCATAATGAATACATAAGCACAAAACAGCACAATCTACAATTGACATAAAAATAAAACGAGAATGCATATTATTTTTTTTGTATTGATTTTTTTTCTCAAAGTATCATATACATAATTAACATAGTCACTATGTTTCCTATATTCAGAATAGACTTGAAACGTCTGAAACTATGTAAAGTTTGTTTGAACGTCTTAATAAAACGTAATTAGTTCGATTCAACGTTCACACGTCTTTACATTCACGTCTTTAAATTCCCTGCGTACGCCATGTGATGTTAATATGATCTAAATTAGCTACGTTATCGTCTTTGTCCAGCTTCAGCTCACCATTCTGTCTAACTACTCAATCATTTTACTCCAATCTAATTTTCATGTACACTTCTATCTTTGTTGATCTAACCCTCATGTATACATATGTGAATTTCACAATACAAAATAAACAAAAATATATTGTGGTATATTTTGTATTAGGCCTATTTACAATATTGTTATCAGGTTTAGCTCATTACACAAAATAAGTAATGATAAATGAGCTAAACTTGATAGCAATATTATAAACGAGCCTAATACGAAATGTCCGCAAACAATTTCAAGTATTTTAGCGTTCTCGTGTTAATGATTTATGTATGAACATATTCATATAGCCAGATCAATTGCATAAGAATCTATGTGTAAACAAAGGGAAACGTATGCGATTACAAGCTGGTGAAAAAAAATAGTCAAACATAATGCACTTGATAAGAAACATACAATTAGAAACCAGATTTTAGTCACCGGTAATTCTTATCTTTTCCCATATCTATTAGAGCACCCAGTGTGGGTTTTTTTTGCCTCGCGCCATCCAAAAACGCAAATTTATAACGCGAGCCCGACATCGAACCTCGCGTCATTGGACCCAGCGCCAAAACTAATAGCCAAGTTGTTTGTTTTTTTTCTGTTCTATTAGGTTATGTGTGAGCGAGTGTCTTGTAACTTGAGTGATGTAAAGAAGGTGTTTTTAGTTCAAGTTATAAGTTCGTATCGTAAGAGAAAAATACTGAAATGACATCACATTTTGCTATAAGGATAGCCGTATCGCTCATGGAATGACATCACCGAGTGTGTATTAGAATATACAGATGAGTTGACCAGCAAGATTGCTTTTTGAAGGTCATAAAGTCATCCTAAGTTTCATGAGTAGTTGGTCTTTAACACTTTGACCACTTTAAGCTTCATATTTCAATATCAAGTTTCTGTTCATTTTATATAATTTTAATTTGTCCAGCTGCTATTTATATATTTTTTTCAATTTAAAGCTCCTTTACTTTTGTCTGGCCAACACTATCTTTAACTTCACATACTTTTTTTTTTCTAGAAAGAAGAAAATATTTTATATTTATTTGACTTCACTGTTTCATAAAAAGAAAATATAGTTGAGTGGGGTCATACTGTTGGATACAGTACTCAACATCCAACTCACAAGTTCCGTGTTCAAAGATTTACATAGATTGGTTCGTGTCTGCTTAATTAAATAACTCATCCGGATATAATGTTTTTTGCACAAAAAAATATTCTCTTCTATTCTTAAGTTTCTTTAAGTATGATAAACCAGTGGTTCCGAATGGTCTTTTTGCGACTTAACCAAACAACGGATCAAATGTAATAGATTAATTTAAAATAAAACGGCATACATATCTGAAATGCTTGTTCACTGTTATTGCTACTTTTGTCAAACACATGCTGTATACATAACAACATGTGTATGACATTTGTGAGATAATTCTCGTATGAAAAGATTCAACCTTGACCTGTTATTTACTTGATTTAAGGATACAATGTTATTTTTGTTATTATATCAAAGATAAGAAGATTCAAGAAAAAAAAGGCTAATGATTTGCACACTCTTATTTTTTATCTATACACTCTATTATGCGCTTTAACGAGTTGTATATTTCTTGAATAATGCTTTGTCAGTTTGTAAATTTGAGTGTATGAATAAAAAATAAGAGTGTGTCAATCAACTCCCAAAAAAAGGACTAAAGGACTTAAAAGAGAAAAATGCAAATATACTCCCTGTGGTTTGCAAAAATTGTAGACTTACTCCCCAACTTCACGAAAGTGCAGGCAGCCTCCCCAGATTGAAACTTTCATTGCACTCGTGCTCCCTGACAGGGACCATTTCTGCACAAAAGTGTTGCAGAAATGGTCCCTGTCAGGGAGCACGAGTGCAATGAAAGTTTCAATCTGGGGAGGCCGCCTGCACTTTCGTGAAGTTAGGGAGTAAGTCTGCAATTTTTGCAAATCAGAGGGAGCATATCTGCATTTCCCTCGACTTAAAACAAATACATTTTTATGGGTCTTTGAGTCTTTTTTGTGAATCCTCGTGTACTTTTTATGTACTTTTTGCTTTCTTATCATGTGCTTCTAGGGCACAAGATATAAAACCCTTACGCTGCGTTCTCGAGTTTTATTTTGAGGGTAAAAGAAAAGAAAGGAAAGAAAATAAAAGTATTCTTGTGTTCTTTAGTTTTTTTGGAAGGAAAACAAATGGAAATGATAGGAAAGAGAGAGGAAAATGGAAGCATTTTGTTTCCGCCCATATTTAGGCGGATTGTCTAGGAAAGAAAAGCATACATGTTTTAATTACAAAGTAAATGACTAATGTACCTTTATGAGTTTCCTCTTTTAACAAGTTATATATTACATGTAAAGGGTATAAATGTAAAAGTTTTAATATCTTTTCCTATCCTCTCAACTCAAGAACAAGAATTATGTGAACTTTCTTTTGATTTCCTTTCATTTTCTTTCTTCTCAAGAACACACAAAACTTTTTTACTTTCTTTTTTTTCCTCTTCCAATCATTTTATTTCTTTTCTTTTCTCCTGTATAAAAACCCGAGAACGCAGCGTTAGAGCATTGGGTGTCATGGCGATAGAGCCTCGCCGTGTCCGATGTGGCACCCACTCGGCGACGCCGAAACCTCGCCACCACACCGTTAGAGCTCGTCGAGTTTGCGCCGGAAGCCCCTCGTCGGCTAGCCGACGAAGTAAACGACAAAATGGGTTGTGTTTTTTTCTTTTCTTTTCTTTTTCTTTGATTTAAGAAAGGGTGTTTTGTTTTTTTTTTAAATTATTGAGTGTTGCAGGTCTTTTAGAAGAAGGCAATTTTTTTTTGGTCTGTGATTTTGTTTTATTTTATAAAAAGTAAATTTACATTCTAACTCCTTATTTTTTGTTTTGTTTGTTATTTTTACGTATAAATTTACAATTTTGTTTGAAAAGTGTGTTTTTTATTTTATAAAAAATGCATTTATAATTTTGTATTGTGTAATTTTAATTTTAATACAATGAATTTAGGTTGCGTGAAAAAGATTAATGAAGGCATTATGAATCAAAACGTACAACTGGGCCTAAGCATAATGCTAAATCGCGGTTCATGTAACGAGTCTGGAAAAGCTGAGACTTATGGGCCTAGTTATGGTACTATTAGACTCCTAATCACACTATATCACTCTTAAACTCAAAAACGAAATCACGGTTTAATTTTTTAACCTCTTGTTGGTCAGTTTCCTACCAATTCGGTTAAATGTTTTCTCAAACATGTCTGCCTTTCTCGTTACGAGAATACTAGACGTGTACTCATGCGTAGCAAGGAAGTTTTATAGCAACAAATAATTATAGTAGATATACTGTGGTTTAATGTTTCGTGTAACGTCTATCAATTGATGTTACTAACTCTTTATCATTCGAGATGACAACAACATCATATCAGTTTCACTTTAACAAATTGTGATTGAAATATGGATCGGGATTGAGAACATGATTGTGATAAATTTGTAAAAAAGAAAAATATGATAAAGATTGGGTAATTCTAGAAAAAATATTAATTTTAGAATAAAAACTATTTAAAAAAAAGTTATTCAAAGACTATTTTTAAAAGTATTTTTATATGGAAAAGTAAATAAAAGATGGTAACTAAAGTTTTAAAAAGTATTTTAGAGACATATTAGTTGTTAAAGATTAAAGAAAAGATATTTGTTGCGGGGCTTCGGCTCCGCGCACCTGCTCACACCTTTCGAAGCACTTTCTAGTGTGCGCTTTAGTGTTCGAATGTCTCGTTCAACATCACGAGTCTACAAGCCTTTCTCATTTCGTTGCTCGCCATTTGAATCTTCAGTAGGGGCCTTTAGTCTTTTGATTAGAGTAGGGGTCGCGAAAGAGCAGAGCGTACCGCCCTGCCATATTCGCGAGTCTGTTTATAGTCGCGAATGTTGTCATAGATAGAGACAGAAGGGGGGGGGGGGGGGGCACCAGAGTTATTTGCGTCGAGTGTGTCGATTGAAAGAAAGAAGAGAGACAACCTCATGTCATGCATAAAAATAGTCAGGACCTTGCCTCGAGCCCATAAGAGAAGTACAAAACGGACTAGGATGGTGATGTTCTGCTTAAAATTAGGCTAGGAAATGGGCCTAACTCCACTCGGATGAGAGAGCTTCCTATAGGTTGAAAGGCCCCTCCCGGAAGGAGCATTTCCTCAATCTCTAGGAGCTCGAACCCTCTCGACTGACGTATTACGTACTCGGGTCAATCTACTACACGCTAATAATGGTCTTTTGGATTGAATATCCTACAAAAATGGAAAGTGGTTGGCCGTTCGATCGAGTCCATCCCTTGAAGTCTTACCCTCCCAAGATGCATGAGTCTTCCGCCGATTGACAAAATCGCCGACGAAGCAATTCCTCTCATCCCGAAAAAGGGAGTCACCCATGATTTGATAGTTCCACTTTCAGCTGATGCAAGCCTATTGGGCAGTCAAACCACTGTCTTCGTTCCTCACCCTCCTTCCAATCAAATCTATTCTAAGGTGCCCGGAGGCAGGGGAAACGAAAGAGGGATTGATCGGCCAATTTGAACAGATCCATAACTTGGTGCCATCTGTCCTGAATGAGGGAATTAAGGCGGGTATAGTCTAACTGGTTTATTCTAATTATGGTGGCTGATAAGCAATTGTATCCGTATCAAGCCTACCATCTCTTATCGCGAAAGTCTTTCCATCCCGTCTCTGTTTTGAAACATCTGTGGCCTTGCTTCAAAGCCCATCTACACACTCCAATTGCATCCTTTTGAGCTAGTCAAGCAGGCGTTGAACACGGACGGAGACTCTCCCACCCCTTCGACAGCAATTCCTGCACTTGACGTCAGATCTCCTCATTCCCAAATATGTATAGATAAAGAGCCTTTTTTCAAAATTCCGTCCTTGCCAAAAAAAAGCATTAAAGAAGAAAACAGTGCTCAAAATGCTTGTCGAGAAAGTGTTGATTATAGTTTTCATATTCTTAAATACATTTAAACTAGTTATAAGTCCTGTGCAAGCACGAGACTTGCACATAAATTAAATTTATCTTAAAATTTCAATTTAATATACGGGCATATGAAATTTTTTTCGTGTTTAATTTTTTGTAATTATGATATTAATACAACTAATAACTTTGTTTTTACTGACACGAGTGTTGTTGTTGTTGTTCAATTTACATACTAATATCATGTTATACACAATATGCGAGTTTAATATGTTTTTTGGGATATCCTTATGTAATCTTTAAATAAATCTTATATATTTTGTATTTTCAAAGTATAAAGTCTAGAGGGTATAAAGTCTAGAGGGTATAAAGTGTAAGGGGTATTTGTTTATTTTGTAGAGTTATTAAAAGATTATAAGTTTCACTTAACTCCATATAACTTATTTAATTTTTAAACGCTAAATTTTTATTAATTACCTCCTCTTTTCTTAAGTTTTTTTTCCTCAAATTTGACACCTATAATTTTTTTTGTCTTTTTTTCTCCATAAAATTCTTCCACCAAATTTTCCAATTTGAACAAAAATTGCTTGAATTTTGACCTTTTTAACCAATTATATTGCACGATTTTGTCTACGTGTCAAAATCAAGCGTTCCGATTGATCTATTTTTCTACTATCATTTACTTTACAATTTGCATATGCTACTATCATTTACTTTACAATTTGCATATGCTACTATAAAACAATTGTATCTAAATTTATTCTCGTAAAGTAGTTATATTTGGTAGTAACAATTTGCAAAATGATAGTAACAATTTATTCTCGTAAAGTAGTCATAAAAAAACATTCCTGTGTGGTTAAACATCTTCATCATTTTGCAAATTGACGGATAAAGATTTAACGGTTGCTTCAAAGTTAGGATCCACTTCTTTAGAAGCCTCCTTTAGAAGACCAGTTCGTGATGGAGTTGAGCGACAACAGTTGCTTGACTTAAACTTGTTAACAGATTCAATTCTTCTTTCTTCTTCAAAGGATAGATGAATTTGCGACTTGAGTGGTGATGGTGAGTTTCGTGTTAAAGATGCCCGTATCAAGTTAGATGACGTTTTCCTCCCTTCTGATTCTATTGAAACGAGATGGGTGAAATATATTCCGATCAAGATTTATGTTTTTGCTTGGCGTGTTCGGCTCGACCGTCTTCCGACTAGAATTAATCTAATTCGTAGAGGAGTTGTTTTGGAGTCTCCCTTATGTCCGATGTGTGGACTGATTCCAGAAGATATTCATCATGTTATTTTTCGATGTGATATTGCTCAGGCCGTCTTTCGCAGGATATGTCGTTGGTGGGATTTGGATTGGCATGACTTATTTTCCTTTTCTGATTGGTATGCTTAGTTCTCTGCTATATGTTTGACGTCTAGTCTCAAGTTAATTTTGGAAGGAGTTTTTTACATAGCTTGGTGGCACCTTTGGGCTTACAAGAATCAAACTATTTTCGCAGAGACTTCTCCAAGACGTTATGTGATTTTTGACGATATAGTTTCGCGCTCTTTTAACTGGCGTTCTAGTAGATGTAATCGTTTTTTCTCTTGGGAGAGTTGGATGAAAAATCCTCAATTAATTTCTGTGTAATGTTGTTCCTAGCATCTTGCTAGGTTGTTAATAAAATTTGCCGTTAAAAGAAAAATAAGATTGCTAAAAATAAAATTTCATAGTATACTTAACATTGCCAATTAACAATTAAAATACTTTTTAGTAAAAAAATTTAAGCTCACGTGCAAATTACACGGGCCATTATTTAATTTCACAAACTAGTTATATATTTCTATTGTTTGAGAAACTTTTAAACGTTGAACATCATCATCATTAGTATTTTGAACATTATTTATTTAAAAAAAAATGGTAGTTCTCTCTAACGTATTATAAGAAGAGTCAAGAAAAATATATCACAAAATGAAGAAAGAAAAAACAAAAAAATAATAAACTAAAGAAAAAAAACATAAAGAAAGTAAAGAGTGAAGATGCATTAAGAGGCATCAACACCCCATCCACATATAGTTGGTTAAGATGTTTCAGCTTCTAACCGTGTCTGAACGAAAGAAAAAAACAAACGCACTTAATGAGCCAAATGTCTGAGCACGTCTGAATGAGTCTGATCAAGAAGCTGTTAAAATGCTATTTTTTGAGAAACAAACACCACCTAACATAATATTCATTATACCTTATATATTAAACATGAATATTGTCATCCCGAAACTGTCTTAAATGCATTCAATGCAATACCCGGCCCAACCCGAGTTAATTAAAATTATTATTTTACTTGCCTTGACCCGACCAGCTAAACTACCACGTGTTATCTTCTTTTCCTCCTTCGTCATTACGTGTCACACGAATCCACCTCTCTCAAACTTATCTCTCCCTTACAACCTATTGTTACTATGTGTTCAAATCCACCGCCTCCATCACACACAGTAAATTTGATCACCAGACAAAACATACATATAAACTTTGAAGATTCATGATTACACAACCAGATATCATCCCCAAATCCCCATAGTTCTGTCAGTTTATTATTAAAGATGGAGAATATTATTGTTGTAGAAGAAAACGGCAAAATTGCATGTATTGGGTTAACCTTAAATCGTTTTGTAAGTTTATCAAGCCTAATTACATTCTCTTTGATATTTCATGTTTTAGGGTTTTTGTAGGATTTTAATTTTTTTGCAAGTGTATAATTTTGTTAAAATTTATGAATTTATATTGCCGGGTTTTGTAGTTAAGAGCTGAAGTGAAACACCCCTAGACAAAATTATACTCTTTAAAAGTTCACGTTTTGAATCTAACCAACTTTCAGTATATTTGTGTAACATAGCAACTGGGTATTGTTCGGGTACTACTACATGGGTAGCCAAACACCCTTGTTGTAGAGCAAGGGGGGGGGGGGGGTACTACTACATGGGCAGTACAAACACCCCCTGCTGTAAGAGCAGTAAGATTGCGGAGATTTTGAAAAACGAGATATCAGGTGATTTATCAGTGAAAGTCGTTAGGGGCGTGGGCGGGAGAAGGTGAGGTGCGAGTGATTAAGCCCTATAAGCTGTTACAAATTCTGTAGCACAAAGCCACAATGTATATCATAATTGAGCTGATCATGTTTCAATACAAATTAATTTAAAGCACTTTTAGCCAAAAGATTATAAGTATATGCACTATAAGGGAAAATCGTCAAATAGTTTTTCTCGGAAGAAAACATACGCCGTAGCTATTACGAGTAATAGTTAACAGGTATTATGTAAATTCAAAGCATATGGACAGGTCAGAACGACTGGCACCCCAAAATAACCTGTCCGGACTGGGATTATGTATCTATTATAAAAATCATATTATTTTAGTAATAACTCAATTTTTTTGAGGATATACTATTTAGGGTGGGTTTATACATCAAATACGTTTGAGCAACTTTTGAACCATTCGACTCATTTCTTTTTAGCTATTTTGTTAACATATATGGTTGGTTCTCATTTGAGCTGAAGTAGATTATGTGTTTGTGTGTGAAATATCTTAAAGTAGATTGTGTTGGATGCAGGCAAGTGAGGGACTGCCAATTTCTTGAACATGAGAGAATTATGGATTGCAGTCTTTTAGTCGGTATTGGCGTTTGCGAAAGCAAGGCGATCTATCTGGACCTCGCACTCTAACAGGTTTCTTTCTTTATCTCTCTTATACACAAAACTTCATGAGCCGATATGACATAAACTTTTTTTCCTTTAATCAAGGCTACTTTATTGCCTCTTTAGAGCTAAATACAATTATTATTTATAAACTGAGCTTGGAAGGCCTTTGCGCCATTTGATATTTGGTAAATAATCAGAATTCAGATATATGATTATTTTGATCAACACTCTGTTACTCTGCATATTTTCATTTAATCACAACTGATTATGTGATTCTGATAAGTGATAACTGAATATCATATAATCACTTTTAAAACGCTAATTTAAAATTACAACAATCATTTTACAGGTGGGGCCTTACATATGTGATTCTGATAGCTGGATATCATATTATCACTTTTAAAACGTTAATATAAAATTACAACAATCATTTAACAGGTGTAGACCCGTTTAAAAGCTTTGCATTAACATTTATCACATGAACACTAAACCTTCACACCGAAGTTAGTCATGAAAGTTCAGTTATGATGGTAAAGTAAAATCATTGTCTTCTGTTTTTTGTATAAATTATTTTAGTTCCTTATGGGCTAATGTTTTACGAGGTGGGTTGAGTAATGAAAAGAACTGGGTATTTTTCTAACATGAGTAGAAACAGGTTACCTTATTAAGAAAATGGCATAACTTTTGGTTTGAATACATATTCTTTACGTAAGTTATTAAGAAAAGAGTAAGTAAGGAGCTAGAAGAGAAGAGGATTTGGTCCCGAGATTATTATTAAAGTCAAGTACATGTACTTTTACATACTCTCATTCTGTCATTGCTCTTTGAGATCAATGTCATGAGTGTGGAACAGCACCCGAGTTGTCTAAAATATTACTATCTAATAAGTTGGTATTTGTTGTGTTTTTTTCAGGTGGGAAATGTGTATGTTCAGTTTACGGAAGAAGAATATGCAGCAAAAGCATTGAAGAAACTTACTAGAAGATACTACGCGGGTATGGTGTTCAACCATCGTTGACTACACGTCATCTACAAAATGAACTAGCAGGCATTTTCCACTAGTGAGGTTCAACCACATAAACATCCAACAGATGGTAATATGTTGTTTATGTTTGAAGATTCTAAATTGCTTGCGTTTTTTTGGCTATCTTCATCGCTTTTGTAGAAATCTTCGTAATTTATGTCATGATCTGTTGTTGTTTGTTGATTCACATAGTCATAGCAAGCCATTGATCACTAACGGAATGCTATGACATTAGTCAGGTGATCAGACCTTTGACGAGATGTAAAAAAATGTATCATAATAAAGGACGCATGATACTCAACCATAAACTTCATGATAAGAAGCCGAGTTCGGATTGTGAGCGTGAAAATGATAATAAGCCGAGTTTGGATTATGAGCGTGAAAATGTGAGTTTTGATAAGCGCAGGTTAAGTGATGGAGATGTTTTTGGTAAGAAAATTGAGTCCGGTTGTTAAGACGGATGAAATCATGATTAAAATAAGGGGTTGATCCATGATGATGTGACACCCGAGTGTGGAGAGAGAAAGTGAAATGGTGACGAAAACGATAAAATGTTGGTGTTGGGAGTGTGTCTGAAAAAGATAAGTTGCAGGTGGATGAGGATCTTGAGTGGGATGAGATTGGGGATATTGGGGAAAATGACGAGAAGCATGTAACAAAAGGTGGGAGTTTGAAGAAAGATGAGGTGTCGAAGCGGTTGAATAGCTGGGGCGGATGAACCGAGGATCTGAGTTTGGGATATCTTGAACACGATGACAATGACGAACTTGGTAAAATCGGTAAATACAAATAAATTTCACTTCGTAAAATGTAGTGCGTAAAAACAGATTTGTTGATTATAATAATTTACACTTTGATCATGTTTCATTATAAAAGCAGTGCTTTTACGTCATTTATGATTGTATAATAGGAACATAATTATTTCCATTTTGAATAATGAAAAACCTTTCTATGATAAATGATGAAATCCCTTTAATCTTGACTATAGAGACTAATAATAATAATAATTCACATATAAAGTTTACACTTTTACTACCAAAATACTCGGGTGATATCGATAAGAATGTCTAATCACCAACACTTAACCTAAGTTCCCGCTTTAAAAAACGATTTGGTAATATAATGTTGTAGGAAAAGTTTCGGGTTTTGGGTTTTTTAGTATATTGATAATGAATTTGACCAAATTCCTATAAAGGTTTTATTTTTCACTCTCAATATGTGTCTTTGTTTGTAGGTAATCAGGAAAACGCACTTAACAAACACCACCTCCAGGGCCCGTCATGATTGAGTTGCCGCTAACGAGACCAACAGAAGATGGCACCGCGAGTGAAGACATCTTGGTTGTCATTCCTGGATGGTTTCTGAGATTAGACAAAATGTAGCCTGGTATATATTATTTTTTTCTTCAATTATTTTTATAAAATATTTTTGGGGTTTTAATTTCATATTGTATTCAAAGCTCAACTATTGTAAAGATTTAATATTTAGAAATTATTAGATTGTTTTTTAATTTATCATTTTTATATGTGTAGGTTCGAACACCACGTAAATCAAGGTATTGTTTGGGTACTACTGCATGGGTAGCCAAACACCCCTGCTGCAGCCCGAGATCCTCAAGACGCCTAGGCTAATAAGTAAGTTGACTTTGAAATTATAGCTCACATAACCACTCAAATGTATGCTTATGTTATTATTGCACTCTTCTTATTTATTCATTCTGTCTACGTATTTGGTGTAGGAAAAAAAAGGGGCAGCGCTCCTAAAGAACACTCGAAAAGGAGGATGGATGTCATTGGGTGAAATTTTGTTATGTATAACAAGTACCCACACTAGACTGTTCTTTCGGTAGATTTACGCTTCGTTTGACATGTTTTGTCTTAAAAAACTGACTATCGTTGACCTTTCATTTTGCGAGAAGTGAGCAGGTGAGATTTTGGCTGTGATGTGTGCTTGGAGATGGGTTTTGGTTAACGGGTCAAAATGCGCTAAAGGGAGAAAATCAGATATGGCAAACAAAAAGTAATTCTGAACTTTTAATCTCTTTAGTTTATCTTCTGAAGCTATAACACACGTCTTGAAATGATAACACGGCACCATTTTTTCATGGTTCCAGGTGCCTTTTGCAACAGCGTCATCGACGTCAAGACTACGGTGGAACAACAACACATTAATGCAACGGAAACACATTAATGAAACCGGAGCTGACATCCAACACACCTTGGTTCGGGTAACACACACATGACTACCGCAAAGTAAGAGTAAGTTTCGCTGCCTAATTATTGTATGGATGGTTTGTCTTTGTCGTTATACCATAAGTGCTTTTATTTTGTTCATACCGACCTCGAATTAAAGTTTAAGGTTTCGTTCAGATTGATAAAAGTTATGATACAGTGTGGTCTGCATGTATTTTTGAGTGAATTTTTATGCCTACTGCATTTCTCTTCAAAACACCCAACAATTGCAGCAAGACCATTTATTTTATGCAATTTTAACGATGTAAAAGATGACTATTAGTAGGTAGCTTAAATTTTGGATTGTATCAGCAACTTATCTCCTATGTAACCACAACTTAAATTTATGGACTCTCTAAAATAGTAGTTGCTTGCATCATATCGTACTTCTATGCTTCCAGTATTAGCTTTTTCAAACGACATAAATTCATACCCGAACGACAATAAAACACGCGCCGCAGCAAAGCGCGGGTTTTAAACCTCGTTATGTTAACTCATCAAGTATTAAAACTAGATATTCAATAATGTTGAGTGGTTAATACACACTTAATATATATTTTAAGGGTGTTACTATACAGACGTCCGATGGCCCACTATAAGTATAAATGTTTTTTACTTTAATATTTTTTAGTCAACCTGTTTACAGTATAACATAGTTTGTATCAGTTTTTGATTCGTATTTTTTTTTCAATTATACTTTTGATTTGTTAAACTTTATAATTTTTATTTCGTACTTTTTGTTTCACGATTTTATAATATAAACTGTTAGTACAAATTGCGTGATGGGATATGAGATGGGCTTAGGTTGCTTGTTAGGCCAAACCTCCAAGCTGCCTGTGGGCAAGATCTTATACTAAACAAAGTAGGTGAGATGATTTCATGCACAAATGAGAGTAAACTGTTAGCCTTACCGTGGGGGCAGACCCCACGATTAGACTTCGGCGTGAGAGTAAGAAAACATGTTGTCAGAGGTATGTGTGTGTATTTGGAAGAGTGAGAAAATCATACCATTTGGAGTGTCAGAGGATTCCTATTATAGGCGAGCCTAGTACTAGGGTTTCCTAGTATTTCGCCTATTATCGTAGTGGTCGGAGTGGGACCCTTGTCAGGCAAAGGTCCGCGGTTATCGTGACTGCGGACGCGGATTACCTTCTGCGGATGTCAGCTAATCCGTAGGTGGTTTGCGGGAGCGGCCTGTGGGCGATCCGTGTTTGTTTTGTTGCATCCAATCTGTGGCCAGTGTGACCCTAGGCTTAGATCCGGCCCGCTATGCTTGTTGCCTATTTGGTTGGACCAAGGCCCTAATGTAATAGTATGGCCTAGGCCCAGAGTGAGAGTCCTTTACTGAATAGATCTCTGCAGCCTATTAAGGATGATAGCCAAAATGTATAAATACAACTGACTA
>BQNB010083631.1:0-19821 GCA_026074375.1 Tanacetum coccineum | reverse complement strand
GTCATTTCCAGGTAAAAAATAAATGATAACAATGGGTGAAATTAAAAGTGCAACATCCAACTTAGTACAATTCAAAACCAAAATAGATCGAAAGTCAAATAACATAACAAAACAAAAATTAAAATGAGAATGTGATTATAAACCTACCCACATTAGGACAAAATAAAAATAAAAACGTGGTAGCATAAATAAGTAAAGAAAAAGGTAAACATAATCCTATTGCGGACACTTTCATATTATGGGCCAAGTAGTGCTTTGACAATCAAAAATCATCATCGGTATATTCGTCATCAGTATCGTCATCTTCATCATCAACATCATCGTCATTAATGAAATCCTCCAAATCATCTTCCTCATCCATTTCTTCAACACTAACACTTTCTGAATGTTATATATCAATTCCAACATCATCATCACTAAAATTGTTTGTATTTTCAACGCAACATCAGCTTGCTCATTGGTATCACAATAGTCAATAGTATTATTATTTTCGAACTCCTCATCGGTACTCACATGAATAACAGTAAAATTTTTGCATTTAGATAGAGAAGACATTAACTTTTTAGTTGAACGACTGAAACTTATAGGTGACTGATCATCAGAAACCTAAATTATATAGGAAACATGAATTACATTAAACAAAAAAATAAAAAACAAGGGAAAAAGGGGGGGTTTAAAAAAAAAAAACAAATAATGATAATTAAAATATAATTCAATGAAGAAAAAGCACAACTAACTTTTGTGATAATAACATACCGATTTTTCATTAGATAATGTTTTCTCGTCGTCTGATGATATATTTTCAACAACATTTTTGTATACAAAGCTGCCATTTTTCATTAGCCGTCGACGTTTAAATTTGAGGGGACCCACATCGGAATATGACGTATGAATCACTGGAGGGCTGGATGAACCAATTATCTTGTCTTCTTTGGTTACCTGCAAATTGTATCAGATACTATATAACAAATATGTTCAAAGTGATGTGTTTTTTAAAACAAGATGATAAGTATATATATATATATATATATATATATATATATATATATATATATATATAACATTATAATGTACCTTGAGGGAGTCTGTGTTCACCCTTGTTGGAGGATGTAGGAATGTTTGATTTGGTTGTATATATATAGTAGTATATGGATAACTTTCAAGTGTTAAGACGCTTAATTTCAAAACATTCAAACGTTGATACTCCTTACACTATTTGTGTATCATCAAAATTGTAAAGTTTGACATTTAAATGAATCAAATCAGTTTAACAAATACACGATTTGGCAAGAACCTACCAAATTTAGAAAAAATATAGGTCTCTGATTGACCACAAAAATCTTGTATAAATCGAAATTTCAATGTAAGAAATTTTATAGGTAATGTAATGTTGTGTAGTGTCAACTTTAAATTATGTTTTGAAATATTTTTTATGAAAACATAAAAAATTACGTGGTCAAATATTCAGGTATGAAACATTATACACTTACTTCGTTTCAAGTGTTAAGACGCATATGAATAACTTTCAAGTGTTAAGACACTTAATTTCAAAACATTCAAACGTTGATACTCCGTATACTATTTGTGTATCACCAAAATAAGAAAGAAAATTACAATACTTTTTACAAACCGATACTTGTTAACTAAACCAACATACCATACATTCATACACTACATTAACATAGGTTAGGTTCGAAACAAAAAAACAGTCAAATACATAATCCTAGATAACTACCTAATAGACGACACATAATAAACGGTATTCATTATCGCATAGCTATTAATTCTTACATCAATTGTAATGGGCTCAAAAATTCTTTTTTTTGCATCAATTTTATAAAATCAAATATTACACATAAGTTATATAAAATGCAATTTGTAAAGTAGAGTTTGGTAATATTACACAGGTTTATTATGATTATGATTACTTGGTAAAGTTGTATACACGTTTAAATCATATTGAAGTTGTCTAGACTGTCTAAACTGATAAAAGAATATCACATATTCATACAAAGACGATTAAACAAAAAAGCTCGAATATTAGGACTAACAAAAAAACTAAACAAAAAAATATCATATTGAAGTTGTCTAGATGTCTAGACTATCTAAACTACAAACTAAAACTCGAATATTAGGACCAACAAAAAAAACAAAACTAAACTAAAACAAGACAATTAAACTTGAACTGAACCTCCACATCAGCATCTTCAACGGGTAAGGGAATTGGCTCTGTAGGGAAACATGTACACTTTTATTAAAATAAAATTAGATTATAATTAATAATAATTAACAAAAATTAAACAACAAAAAATAAAACAGACATAATTGGGTAGAAGCAGAAGACAGACAATATGAACGATAAATAAGAAAACAGTAAAAGGTCGTGGAACGAGGCACGTGTTGGACACGCTTCCCTTAAAACAGATTCGCCGTCTGTTTCCTAGGGTACAACGTTCAAAGCTGTTGTACAGCCGGACCTGACATACTTGCCTGAAATATCACGGAAAACAGAGTGCTTCTGATCGAAAAGACTGCTGGAAAACTTGTTAATGGAGCTTTTCTCTCTTGTGTGTTTTTCTTGTTGTGTCTTGGAATGGTTGAGATTGCCATCTATTTATACACATTCATATGCATATGGTGTAATGGTGCAATCAATGTCAATTAATGCCTTAATAATGATTCATTAATTTTCTGTTATAAACCTTTGAGTCAAATAATAACCGCCAATTAAATTGTCAATTAATGACCCATTAATTTACAGTTATAAACATTTGAGTCAAATAATAACCGCCAATTAAATTGTCAATTAATGACCTATTAATTTACATTTATAAACCTTTGAAACAAATAATAACAGCCAATTCAATTGTCAATTAAGGACACATTAATTTGCAGTTACCAAACGAGCTCGTAACTGACATTTAACCATTTTCCTCCATTCCAACTTTCCTTCTTTGAGACTCGATATCTCATTCACACTAACTCTGTTTTGGATATATACTGGCTCGACCTGGCCTTACATGTAATAATTATATTTACTAATAATTATCTATGTCCAAAGTTAGTGAAAACACATTTTCCACTAAAATTTTTCCAACACTCACTTCATCATTCTCCTAGCTCGACAATTAAAGATCTACACAAGGTGTTGTTTTGGTGATTCCTGGTTTGACGAATAACAGACCCAACAAGTGTTTCGGTTTGAAGGTTATCCGGTTCAAGAGGTTCGGTTAATTAGGGTTTTCTAAAAAAAACCCTAATTCGGTTCGCTTGGTTTTTCGGTTACAAGTCAAGTGGTTGTTTGGTAATCAGGTTTATACAAGGGTTGTTTGGTTTGTGAAGTTAAGTCTAGACAACTTAACATATTCGGTTGACGTGATTGTGTGAGCAACCGTAGAGGCGGTAATTTAACCGCTACTCGTTTCAAGTTCAAGATCAAGAGGTAAGTAAATATTTACTTTTTTATAATTGTTTACTTTATTAAGTGTTAATTCTATGTGCCTTAACTAGATCCAATCCGCTGCATACTCGTAGCTAAACTGGTTACCTAGAATGTTAAATCCCAACAGTTGTTATTAACGGAGGCATATAAAAGCAGTAGCGCACAATTTATACTTGTAAGAAGAGCGGATGAAAATGGAAATGAGGAGAGCATATATTTGCAGCATAATAATGATTGTTTTGCTTGCCATTTCAATGGTGGCAGATGCACAATTCATCCCCTGCTGCCAGGAAGGCATCAGCCTCGAGTGCTGCCCTACAACCACCACCACCACCGTCATCAATGGAGCTCAAGTCGTCACCACCCAAGACAACAACTATCCACCCATCATGGTTTTCTTTCAGGCGCAACAACAACAACCGTGATTCACCACTTCACACCCACCCTAATAATGAAAGAGTTCTACTTTTAGCCTCTTGATAATGTAAACGTCTTCCTGTTAAATTGTGGTATTATATATATCATGTAATATGCATCTTCATTCCTGCATTTACATATAACACCATTTCTTGACATCGATGACGAATTCTCTATATGCAAAACCACTCATTTATCGCAATTTGATACATCATATATGCAATACTCTAATTATAGCTCATATTTTCATCATTTTGTATTAGAAATTCACATTGTGAATCGAAACAAAGTAACTTTGTAAAAGAAACAAAGGAATAAATGCCATTTTCTAAAAATTAAGTTCAGCAAAAGAGCTTCCAAACATCGACTGTTGCAATGATCAGAGTACACAAAACTGCAGCTAAAACTTGCAGTAAATCGTACCTGTATGCACAACGTAAGATGACAAATCTTCCAGTAATGAGGCATACAAACCTCAATACTGACATATATTAGTAGAATTAAGGTTTTTCTACGACCTTCAAACAATAAGCATCAGTAAGATATTAAAGAACATACACGCAGGTGGGGGGCAAGAAGTTGTTTTAATAAATCGGCTCTAATATAGACTCAAGTACTTATCAAACCCAAGTGTCACAGAATTCCGAGTAGCAATCCGTCAATTTGTCAACTACAAATGGTTCAACTAATGTTTACTTTCTAAAAGAAAAAGATAGCATAAATGGCAACTACTACGAAAGCATTCACAAACGCGGTTCATATTATACCATTCTCATCTAAATTCCAAGTTACAACCAACACAAAAGAGACTAACAATCTAAACCCTTCCTCGCCCTTAATTCGTTTCCTCAAAACTCCCTAAAATTAAGCTCCCCTGTTCATGTTAAAAAATTAAGCTCCATCTGCTAGTGTGTCTGCTACTGGAAGGATAACTTGGGTGTCAAAGAGAGGGAAATCCCGACGCATTCGTGCCAACTTCTGCCAATTGATTTCAGAATTGTTCCATTCAACAAGAAGGCAACGCTCATACCTTTTTCCAAACAGCCTTCGGTCTGTTTGTATCACACGCACTGGTTTGAGCTCAATGATACTTGGTCACCACAAAAGGGAATACAAATAAGCTTATAAGCCCTCATATAAGCTTAAACAAACACCTCTTTAGAGCTTTCATAAACCATCTACATTTAACCGAGTTTAGAAGCAGATCCAAAACAATGCAATGGCAGTAATCAAGATAGTAATAGGAATCATTGGTGGTCATTCATTTATCTGTGTTAATGTGTCTTTCATGCTAACAGCCGTGTAATTGCAGTACTTACTGATTGATTCTGCAGGTGGTTAGAAGAGGTTAATATCTGAGGATGTGTTTATAATGGTTGTAGACTACAGACATTGTACCTTGGCAGTGAGATGGTCAGGTTGGTTGTCTATGACGCAACTTATTTTATGTGTGGAGTTAAAGGCTATGTGGAAATATGCATGTTTGCTTTGGTCGGTTTCTTTAGACAAGTGAAACAGTAGCACTAATACTTGCCTAACTGTGGTCTCAAACATAGGGTAATCCCTACACATCCTTGCCATTGTCTGCCACTTGTCTAAAGAAACTGACCAAAGCAAACATGCGTATTCCACATAGCCTTTAACTCCACACATACAATCCGTTGCGTCTTAGACAAACAACCTGACGGCTGTTTGGCAAAAGGTATGAGCGTTGCCTTATTGTTGAATGGAACAATTCTGAAATCAATTGGCAGACGTTGGCACGAATGCGTCGGGATTTCCCTCTCTTTGACACCCAAGTTATCCTTCCAGTAGCAGACACACCAGCAGGTGGAGCTTAATTTTTTTTAACATGAACAGGGGAGCTTAATTTTGGGGAGATTTGAGGAAACAAATTAATGGCGAGGAAGGGTTTAGATTGTTAGTCTCTTTTGTGTTGGTTGTAACTTGGAATTTAGATGAGAATGGTACCATATGAACCACGTTTATGAATGCTTTCGTAGTAGTTGCCATTTATGTTATCTTTTTCTTTTAAAGAGTAAACGTTAGTTGAACTGTTTGCAGTTGACAAATTGATGGATTGCTAAAACTTGGAATTCTGTAACACATGGGTTTGTTAAGTAGCTGAGTCTATTTTCGAGCTGATATGTTCAACTTCTAGCACCCCACCTGCATGTATGTTCTTTAATATCTTACTGCATGTAATATAAGACATCAGCAATGTCAGTATTGGGGTTTGTATGCCTCGTTACTGGCAGCTTTGTCATATTACGTTGTAGAGCAATTGTGCATACAGGTACGATTTACTGCAAGTTTTACCTGCAGTTTTGTGTGACTACTCTATCATTGCAACAGTCAATGTTTTGAAGTTCTTTTGCTGAACTTAATATCTATAATTAGAGTATGCATATATGATGTTTCAAATTGCGATAAATCAGTGGTTTTGCTGATGAGATAATTTGTCACCGATGTCAAGAAATGGTGTTATACGTATATGCAGAAACGAAGATTCATATTACATGATACATATAATACCACAATTTTACAGGAAGGCGTTTACATTATCAAGAGGTTAAAAGTAGAACTCTTTCATTATTAGGGTGGGTGTGAAGTGGTGAATCACGGGTGTTGTTGCGCCTGAAAGAAAACCATGTTGGGTGGATAGTTGTTGTCTTGGGTGGTGACGACTTGAGCTCCATTGACGACGGTGGTGGTGGTAGGGCAGCACTCGAGGCTGATGCCTTCCTGGCAGCAGGGGATGAATGGTACATCTGCCACCACTGAAATGGCGAGGAAAATAATCATTATGCTGCAGATACTTGCTCGCCTCATTTCCATTTTCATCAGCTCTTGTTACAAGTACAAATTGAAATATTTTGCTGGTGCGCTACTGCTTTTAAATGCCTCCGTTAATAACAACATCCAACCTGTATTATCGTTATTATTTTGGTCACATTGGTTTAATCGTTACTTTTGTTTCCACATCCTTCTACTTCTTGTTTGACTAATGTAAAACTTAGCGTATATTACAATATGATAATACCTCAAAATGTAAAAAAAAAAAATTGGCTCTAAATAACGGGGGGGGGCTGTCGCTGATAACCGACCACCATGTTGGATTTCCATCTCCTAAACAAGTAGACGATGACGTGATATCATGATTTTGCTGGTAGAATCCTCCCGGCATATACAATTTTCCCGGCTGCATTGAACCGATATCTTGATTAACCGTTCAACTATGGCACACATATTTCACTTTAGTTTACGGTACCAACGAAGCATAATGTGCCAATAACAAGCCATGTCTTACTTGGCCTCTGTCTGTGTTTGTCTCTGGACTATCATGATTTGCGTAAACTATTCAAAATGCCACTTCCTTTTATCTCTGGACTTATCATGAAGGTTTAATTCGATCTCTGTCATCATGACACAAGACATAATAACAAGCATGTACCCAGGCCAGTCTTAGACCATAACCATTATGGCACACAAATTCTACTTTTATTGATTAGTATGGAACAGCATACAAGGATTAAACAAGTTGACAACAGACATACACTTAGAAACTGAAAAAGAAAACAACCCCATACAAATGACATATTAGAATGTGCGTGTCGTGTTCTATAACAAGGATATTGGTGGATGGAACTAATTAATTAACTAGTCGTATCAGCTCGGACAGCAATGCGAGGCTTGTCCACCACAGCAGCAAAAGCAGTCATGCAGCAGGAAGTGTATCACAGCAAGGAATATTAGGATGCACTTCCCCAATCACTCCCATTGTCTTCGCAACTGCAACCATCTTTATTGATTAACTGCATATATCTGTATATATCAGTTTGTATGATAAAAGCTAAAGGATATATCTGTATATGGCTAGCTAGCTAGCGGGTAACTTGAATATTTCACCACTTTGACAACATCGATATGTATATATATATGCAACTATGCAAGGCCAATATAAAGAATGCAGGATATATAATGTGAATGAAGCATTGTCTTAATTTGATATAAGAGCTTTTTGTCTCAATTTGTTTCTGAAAAAAATAATCAAGGACCTTGTATTGTGCAAAATCAGTTGAGTACATACGATGGTGTATAAATCAGAGTGCATAAAGGGACTGGTGCACCTTGTTATCTTTCATCAAAATTAATGGGTTATGTTAATCTCCTTGCTTTACAGCCCTTGTTAGTTTTGGTATTTCTACTTTGTCACTAAGTAGTCCACTAAGAAAAACAACTTCTGGGTTGTAAAATTTACAGGATATATACAAAGGATTGCGTACAAGGTATGGGATAGAGTATTATTACAAGGGTTACAAACTCTTTTATACTAGAAATCCATGTAAAAAAAGCTAAATGTCGTTGAGAATGAGCTCTTTTCTCGGTTTCTTTGGGGCAAACGTGGATTCATTCCTAAACTTCTAAATGGACCAAATGGCTAGCTGTCCTAAACTTCTAAAGGGACCAATAAAACGACATATATACATCATAAATTAAGACAAGGCAACAATACCAAACTGATCATGAGAACAGTTAGTATCACACAACCAGCATACCATTCATATCATCGAGGATAAACCATCCACAGCAGACCTGAATACAATGCAAACATCCACATAGAGTTATACAAGAGAGTACAAAACAATCAAGTGTGGGGAGTACAAGAACAATGAAGTTATAATCCACATAGGCTAAACTGACTTGACTGCCTACACTGATTTAGTCAATCTCAAAAATAAGATATGCGTTCATATGTTTGGTGCAGCATAAAAGTGAATGTTCCAGCAATTCAATTACAAAGATACGTCAGAGGTGCAAGCATACGAATGAAAGAGGTTATTTCATTAGTAATGTTACTTAAAACTTTGTTGATTTGGTCATCTTCCGACACAAAGTTGGCACAAGTATGAGCCTATTTGCTTTATAGATGACAAAAAATAATCTAACCAATCACAAAAAATACAAGACACAAAGTTGGCAAAAGTATCAGGATGAAAATTTCATTCCAGCCATACAGACTCGCTAAGGTAACATAGCAAAAAACTATGTCATGTAGCGAGAGAAATGACATGGTTGAGATTTATTCTCTTTCGTCACATTCAGACAAGATTTTGGTACTAATGGACACTCCCAAGCTGGCGTGTAATGGTTGAGACACTTTAATATTAGAAAAATCTCTTATTTTATACTATACGCTCTATTCTTTCCTCACTTGAAGCTTATGAGAAGAATAAAAAAACTAATCCAGTCACTTCCACTTGAAATAATCCAAACAACAGCGACTATCTAAACTGCACAGGTTCGTGCGCTTTTCAGTTTTTTTGTAAAAAAGTGCCACAATAGGGTATGTATGACTATATGTTTATCATTTTAGTAGACATTAGTGTGATTAAATATTCCAAAAATCTACTATATTATTACATTTCATTATGTAGAATCATCTATTTAATTATATATTACTGTCTTGGACAAGAAAAGGAGGACATGGTTCGATATAACGCTTGATAATATGCCTAAATAAAGACATGGATTTACCTAGAACCGTCATATTTGGATTTTGTTTTGACGTTTACTTATTTAAGTTTTCATTTTCTTGAATAATAAGATTTTACAGGATCCAGAATGTTATAAAGAATCCTTGAGGTTGTTGGATGAGTATGGATACCTTGGACAGGTAGTTGATAATTTTGAATGCGGCTACTCATTTTAATTTATACATTTATATAGTTAAATGATAATTTGAACATTGGAATGTTAATTGTTGAATTCAGTTGCACACATTTGCATATAAGAGTTTGCTTAAATAGTCTGATGTTCAGTGACTTCCCAAATCAAGTTCCCGTCTTTTTTAAAAATTTCGTTAGTTGTAATTAGATTATATGCCATAATGTATTTTTCTTACAAATGTGTGTTTCTGCTTGTGCAATAAAAGAGAGTTACCGATTAATTTTATGTTTGTGCCCATTTTAGATGTACATTTCTGCGTGTGCAATGAAAGTTTAAGAAGGGTCTTATAGAGATGCTCCTGATGCTTATCAAGGTTGTTGCCCTATTTATAAGTCGTATTGCTGAATTTTTTTTATGAATGTCAAAGTTTGCGTGTACTGAAATTTGGATAAATACTATCCTTTTTTTAAGAAAAAATAGTTACCTAGCAAAAACAGTATGTGATAAGTGATACTTTTGCAACTTTGGAACACGAGAGAAACCCTTTAAATTCTGCAAATCTTGGACTGGCAATTCAAAATTGCTCATTTAGGGAGGTTGTAATTATAAGCTATTTGGAGTTGCTTTCTGCACAATGCTTATTTAAAAAGAACCATCGAGAAAGCTTTGTGGGTAAGGTCCTTATGTGGGCAACCAATACATGTGGGAAATTACCTTTTCTAACTTTTACACAGTATACTATATAATTCCATTTAAAATCTTAAGTTTAGAAACAACATGTCTTTGTTTTTATTCAGATTAGCTGCAGAAAGCAAACAAAGTCAATGTCAATGTTGATCTTTTAAGCTTTTGATCATGTTGGGTGTGACGGGCTAGAAAGCAAACCAAGACTTTTGACCGTGATCAGAACCATACTTGATCATAAAGAGACATGGAAGGTAAATTTGAGATGGTGCACTAACTAGTTATTTTATCCCCATTTCTGTGTATATGTTATGCATCACATCTTCTGATAAAGTTAAGCTATCTTTTTGTAAAACCTGTTTTGACCCATTTGAATATATATCGTTCTTTCCACGTTTTGTTTCAGTATAGCAATTTTTTTCAAGTTCACCCAGTTTTAGCAGTTTTTTCTGGGTATGTTTTTCTATTCAATTTTAAGGATACACTAGGTTGTGAAATGGGCCACCTGATGTGCTTGGCGATTAAATTTTAGCTAGCATGCAGAGTAAATATTCATTGTTGATATAAGTTTTTGTGATCGAAAACTAGAACCGGAAATTAACTTAAAAAGGAGTTGTCGTTTTCGTTCCTAACATTCAACAAAGTTATCTTTTTCTTCTTGATATTGGCAAAGCAATGCAAGATAGTTTTTCTCTCATATTTTTGTCAGGGTTTAATGCAAACAACTTAGTGCACATATGGTGTTCATGATGGTCAGATTTTGATATACCATTAGATGATGATCGTAGTGATGGTCGACATATTTTCAGTTTGATTGCAATAAAAATGGTTCAAAAGAAGATTGATTGCAGCATTAGGACTTTTGATGATGTTTGCCTATAATATTTTTGTGTGTATGAATTACGATAAGAACCATGCTATATCTGTAGTTTACTTTGATAATGTAAATTTGTTGAAAATAGATTGTATTGTTTTCTTATTCACTAATTAATAGGTTTTCCCTGATTTTCCACGTCGTTACATTCCTCAAGGCACAATGTATAACAGCTTTAAGTGCATGTTGACCCTAAAAAAAAAAAAAAATGCAGTACTTATCTTGACATCAACTAAATGCAAAGTTAACCATGTATTTAACATCTTTTGCTTAAGTTTGCATAAAAATAGATATTCAGGACGGCCCGTCACGGGTATTAAACTAGTATTATACTAAAAATGAATAAGAACAACAAATAAACTAAAGGAATATAGAATTTTACCAGCATGATCCTCAGTTAGAACGCTTAAATTGTCACATTACAGCCACATTCAAATCCAGCGTGTTTATATATGGGTAACAACCGAAAAACTCTTAGTCCAGTATCATATACAAAAAAACAATTAAACAGCTAGTAGAAAAACAGGGAGGACCCAAATTAATTAGACATTTTATAAACAGAAGCTCCGTTAAAAAGCAAGCGGCCCAGAACTGATCTATCGACAAATCCCAAAATATGAACCCTACTACAAAAACTCCAATCTAACACATTAGAATCAAATTCCTATAAAGATGTTTTGGATAAAGCTTAATCAAGATTTCCCCCCAATCATATTAATTGAGATTTAGAAAATCTAAATAACTCATCCTGAGTCCCACACAATTAACCTTAGACCTTTTGGACATTAAGAAGCCATAAATTCAAGTTATAAAGCTCATAAACACCAAGAGAATTGAGCTTATCATATTATCCCGATGATTAAACTACTCCAAATTCCCGCTTATATATCTGCTTAGATTCTTTCCCATCATTTGTATTTTGTAAGTTTATATTAGCTTATGCAATTATCAGATTATTGAAAATTGAAAAAGACAATAGAGCACACGTGTATGAGCACATTACACTTATCACTGACCTATCCAATATAAAAAACTAATCTACATACTCTTATATAACAGCTGACATTCAATCCAAAAATATCTATTTAAGGTGAAAAATTAGCTTATAGGTTTATATCAGCTTATATAAAATAATGAAAACCTATCATGGGATTAAATAGTGGCCATAAAGTCAGATAAAATAAGCTTGTGAGTGCCCAATCAAGACAGGCTAATCCAGCTCTGTGCCATTTAATCAACCTAACTCCAAACACCTTTTTTTTTACATAACATATTTTTGTAATAATCAGTTTTTAACTTGTAAGATGTATCAAACTGTTGACCAATTATGGAATAACATAACCAAAAAATTAACTACATCAACTTCATTACACTAAAAGGAATATTAGCTTCATAAGATCTGAAAAAGCCAATAATAAGCACACACTATGAACACCTAAGCTTTTCACCTTATAGCTTATGGTAAAAAATAAGCCATAAACTCAAGTTAATAAGCTTAGATGCCACATAGTGATGACTTTATCAGCTTATCCAGTTTGATAAGCTAGTATCAAATAATAAAGGGGGGGTGTGTTTAAGCTTACATGTGGGCTGATGAGCTTATTTGATTTCGGTTTAACTTACATAAGCTTATACAATGCCAGAAATATCAAAATAAGCTAAAAAGGTGGGGCTTGAGAAATATAAAGCTAAATCAAATAAGCTCATAAGCAAAAACAAAAATCATAGAAATATACCAATAGCATCCTTAGTTAAAGCAACTGATCATATCTTCAAGTCACATCCTTTTTAGCAACCTGAATACATAAGAAGACATAAACATAAGTTAATACTGTCATTTTCATATCACTAACACATATTACATATTTATAAAAAATGTGTTTGTTTCAGCTTATTTCTTGAGCTTATAAGGTGTTTGTATTAGCTTGTTTAGCCGGCTTATGGGCTTATTTGATTTTGGAAAAGCCAATAAGCTCACTTTTTAGAACTTATCAGCTGGAGGTTATTGGCTTAAGCCAATAAGCTCAAAAGTAAAAGCTAATATAAGCACCAAAAGTGAGCTTATTGGGTTTTGGAAAATCAAATAAAGTCATAAGCAGGCTAAGTAAGCTAACACAAACACCCCCGGCACAAGAAAGCTGATAAAATAAAAGATGAAATGAAATAAGCTCTTAAATAAGGTTAAACAAACAACCCTTTTGAGAAGACATTGTGGCAAATGAAAGAGATAAGTAGCTTATGATTTGTGTTGTGTTTGGTGTGAGGTTTAAGTGTTTATGTGTTGGGTATTTATAGGGAAATGAAGGTCAAGATTCAAAACTTAATCAACGGCTGAGATTCAAGTTTAAACGGCTAACAACGGGTCTCTCTGCTACAAGTACTGCCCAATTTCAAGTTACCGTTTTCATTTTTCTCCGTTATAATTATGGTCCCGACAAAAAACACACCGTTTAAGAAAAGTGCATTTATTACAGCTTTTTTTTTTTTTTTTTTTTTTGAACAACACTTTATTAAAAACTAGCAAGAAGCTAGAAAAATTACAAAGTTACAAGATAAGGATTTTTTAGACAATCAACCCAACTAAACGACACATTACATCTAAACCGACTCTAATAAAAATAATACGACACAACATCATCAAAAATATCCGCCTTAGAAGGAGAAACCACACAAAAGACACACTTATTACGATAAGCCCAATTTAGCCACCACAGACAGTTTTATCTTTAGCTAATTAATTAAAGTCTTCTTTAAAGTTTGTAATTAAGGATAATATGGTCAACTTGATCAAACTTTCCTATCTATTTTTAGTAGTGGACAATTAAATTGAAAAATCTCAAAAAAAAACGTGGACTATAGTAAAAGTTTTCATTTTTCTACATTTAGTTTACTTTTGTTTGTAACAAAATTGGAGACATTGTATTGTAGTCTTATGATGTTGGTATTTTAATTTTGTACGATATGACTTGACCTATATAGTTAATATTATAATAAACTTGTATGATACAAAATTAAAGTTACGTTATTTGACCTGTATAGGTCAAGTCATATCGTATAAAATTACAGTACCAACATCTTCAGACTAATCGTACTGAAGGGCTGACTACGTGGTCAATCGCCCTCCAAAATGTCTCAAAACAAGCATGATTGTCCGCGCGTTGCTGCGGGGCATTAATTTTTTTTTTGCTGGTTTATTTTTTCGGTCTCATGTTTAATAGTTTGTTTTTTTATATGTGCTTATATGTTGTGCCTCATGTTTAAAGGTTTTTTTTTTTTTGCTATTTAGGTTTTTTTTTAATATAATTTTATGAGATTTTGGTAAATATGAGTTACGAGCATGATTGTCCGGGCTGCGTTGAAGTGCTCGGGCGTTAATGGTTTTTTCTTTTTTTTATTTTGTTTAGTTTCTTTTTTCTGGTCTCAGGTTTAATATTTTTTTTTTTATATGGGCTTATAAGTGTTTGTTGATCATGTCGTGGGTATTTTTTAATTTAATAAATCAATACTTTTGTAATAAAAATTCCTATTTTGTTGCCGAGCAATTTTTTTTATATTAGTTTGTTTCGGTTTTATTTTTCGGTTCTCATGTTTAATATTTTTTATAGTGGGCTTATTTATCGTTTACGCCTCATGTCGCGGATATTTTTTGATCTGAAAAAATCAGTACTTTTGTAAAAAAGAAAATCTATTTTGTGCCGAACAATTTTTTTTTAAAGTTGCCTACTTAAAAAAATGTCAAATGGGCCGGCCCAAAATGGGAGCCCAATAGGCCGGGTACTGTAGCGGAGCTGCCAAAACGGCAACGTTTTAACCGCATCATAGTATATAGATATAACAAGCATGATTACCCGCGCGTTGCAGCGGGTCGTTAATTTTTTTTACGTAGTTGCGAGGCATTATTGATTATTATATTTTTTATTTTGTTGTGGATTTATTTTCGGAACCCATTTTAATATTTAATTTTTTCTTATATGGGCTATGTGTAAACTCATGTTTAAAGATATTTCTTTTTGCTACACGGGTTTTTTTTTAATATAATTTTATGGAACATGGCGTTTTTTTAATTGATACTGTGTGGGTTTATTTTCGGTCACATGTAATAGTGCGGGTTAATTTTTGTGTTAAAATTTATATTTTTAAGTCTTTTCTAGTTTTTATTTGTGCGTGTTTTTTTTCGTCTCAATGTTTAATAGTTGTTTTTTTATTTTTTTACGTTCATATTTTTTTATTTTTAATAAAAAAAAAAACCCGCGACATAGCCCAACACAAAGCCATATGTAAAAAAACAAACTATTAAACATGAGACCGGAAAAATAAACTCGCACAAATAAAAAATAGAAACCGTTAAGCCCATATGTAAATATAAGCCCCACACATAAGTCCATATAAGGGGCTTATGTTTAAATGTATCTTTTTTTGGCTATAAATAAACGGGTTTTTTTAAATTGATTTTATGAACATTCGGCTTTAAATGAGAATCGCACCGGAGGCGTTTTTTTAATTTATTTTGTGCGGGTTTATTTTATCCGTCTCAATTTAATAGTACGTGTTAATTTTTGCGTTAAAATTTTGATTTATTTCTTTTCTATTTTTTATTTGTGCGGAATTATTTTTTCGGTCTCATGTGTTAATTGTTTTGTTTTTGTTTATAAAGGGCTTATGTGTTGGGACCCATGTCGCGAGTATTTTTTATCTGAATAAGTCAATATTATTTGTAGTTTTTTTTTTGCCGAGCGGAGATTTTTTTTACATTGCCGTCTACAAACAAAAAATTGCCGGCACCAAATTGGGACCCAATGCCGGGTACTGAAGCACAGCTGCCAAAAACGGCAGCGTTTTAAAAACCTACTCTATAGTCAATAAAATAAAAAAATATACCTCTGATTGAGGCCAAACACATAAAACCATATGTAAAAAACAAACATTAAACATGGACCTGGAAAAAAATACTAGCAAAATACAAATAGAAACCGTTTAAGCCCATAAGTAAATAAATGCCCCACACTAAAGTCCATATAAAGTGTGCTTATGTTTAAAGGTTCTTTTTTTGGCTATACGTGGTTTTTTTTATATGATTTTATGGAAATTGCTTTAATGAAATCGCGCGTTACTGCGGGGAATTTTTTTTTATTGTATTTTGTGCGGGTTTATTTTTTCGGTCTCATATTAATAGTACGGTTAATTTTTAATTGCGGTTAAAATTATTTTTTCTTTTCTATTTTTTATTTGTGCGGAATTATTTTTTCGGTCTCATTTTTAATTTGTTTTGTTTTTTATCTATGGGCTTATGTGTTGACCTCATGTCAGCGAGTATTTTTTATCTGGATAATTCAAGTATTATTTGTAGTTTTTTTTATGCGAGCGGTTTTTTTACATTGCTACAAAAAAAAAAAAAAATTGCCGGCCCAAATGGAAGCCCAATAGGCCTGGTTTGGGGTTACTGTAGGCACAGCTGCCAAAAGACGCAAGCGTTTTAACCTATCTATAGTATAAATATATAACAAGCAAAAGAACCCGCCGCGTTTGCGGCGGAGCTAATTTTTTCCCGAATAATTTTTTTTTTACGTTTCTGTGTTTTTTTTGGCGATTCTATATGCGGACGAATTTTTAATAATTTCTTTTTTGTATGATTCGGATCGGCGAAAAAAAAAATTGCATTGGGACGGGCTTAAAATACTAATTTTTCCCTAATATTTTCTTTTATGGGACGGAGATTTTGTAATATTTTTTACGGGAATTTTGTTGTAAGAAAATCTAAATAGTATAAAGGTAGGGCTGTTTTCTATTTTATTTATTTTTTTAACTTTGGCCAGATTTTAGGCTATATTTTTGATTTTTTTTTTAGTGCTAATTTTTATCCCGGATATTTGTTTATTGTCACGATTCGGGATTTTTTTTTTGCGTTGGGACTTAAATAATTTTTCCACTTCCCGAATATTACGTTTTGGGACGGTTTCGATACTCTATATTTTTTGGGCCGATGAACTGTAAAAAAGTTGTGAACCAAATAAAAACTGAAGTTTTTTTTTTGTTATTTTTTTACGGGATTTTTGTGTTTAAGAAATCGTAAATAGTTAAAAGTTGAGGGAACCGTTCTGTATTTTTATTTTAACTTTGGGCCAATTTTATGCGAATTTTTAGGCTAGTTTGTCGACAAATGATGTATTAGTAATCAATTTTGTTTTTATAGGCTTATAGTGTATGGGCCACATGTTTAAAGAGTTTGTATTTTTGTTATATTGGATTTTTTTATTATAATGGGTTGTATACGTTTGTGACCAAATATCCGATTATTTTAAAGTTATTAGGTATCGGAAGATGGTTCGCGGGTATTTTTTTTATCTGAATATATCAAACAACATTTTAATATTTTTTTTTTTCCATTTCTACTTTGTGCATACAAATTAAAAAGTAAAAAAAAAAAAAACAGGCTGGCCCAAAACGGAAGCCCGTTACTGTAGCACGGGCCCACTGTCGTTTTGACAGTGTTTTTGTCACCGAATGTATATATTTATAATTGTATTTGGGAAAAGAACACAATCGTTAGCAGCCCACTAAAAGCCCATTTTCCCAAAATGGCGGTGGGTAAACCAAAAGTATACCTGGGCTGAGCCCACTAAAAGCTGATAATGAATCATAAAGAAAAATCAAATAACCCGAATTATATAATTATAATTTTTTATTCATTTATATATATAGATTTTTTTTTAATTTCTAGCAAAAAATATTTATATATTTTTTATTATTTTGAACAGCAACTTTATTAGAAACAACTAGCAAGACGCTAGAATTACAAAGAAAAAGTGAGGAGATTGAATCCAACAACCCCAACCCAAGTTTTTTTTCCTCTAGCAACATACCAAAAAAAAAGAAACGAAAAACAATGTCAACAAAAATAAATACTTTTAACGATGGTTGGAGCTCCGCAAAAAGAAGTATATTCCTAAAGGACCAAATGCGCCACCAATAAACAATAGAACAACGCCTTCTAACAGATTCGTATATTTTTACAAAAAAATATATATATACTTTTATGAATTCGGTTTTCGGTTTAGATTGTCAAAACCATAACCGAACCGAAAACCGAAAATTTTAATTTGGTTCGGTTTTAGTCAGCAAAAGTGAGCTTATGGGCTTTTCGAAAATCAAATAAATTCATAAGCGGGCTAAATAAGCTAACACAAACAACCCCGGCAAAATAAATTATAGGGAAATGAAGGTCAAGACTCAAAACTCAAAACTCAAAGAGCTACCATATACTGTAAGATAATATAAATTGTACAATGTACATGGTATGTAAGTGTACTTTTATAGTTATGTTTTTTAAAAATTTTAAGCTTAAAAAATGTTATATTATTAATAGGAAAGAGTTTGTATATTTTTAATAAAAATATATATATATATGCTTTTATGAATTCGGTTTTCGGTTTAGATTGCCAAAACCATAACCGAACCGAAAACCGAAAATTTTAATGTAACAAATTTGGTACAGTTATTGTTCGATTTTTGGTTTATTCGAGTATTACCGAACACCCCTCAGGTGATCTTCTAAAGAAAAAAAAAATAACCATCATTAGTTATTGTTCTTTTCATGCATTGCAACATTTTTGCACACCATATAACGCTACCACGTTTGGAAGATGAAGATTTGAAAGCATTTGTGTTTCTCTCCAAAAGTCTTTCGTCAGTCGAAACACTATATTTATATTTATTTCTCTCTCCAAAAGTTGAGAATGAGGTTCTTGAACTATACTTTTTCAAGACTGCTTATTAGCTGACGGATCTTTTCACAAAAGCACTAGCAAGAGAACGTTTCGGATTTCTCATCAACCGACCAGGCATGCAAAGCATAAACGGACGAAAACGTAAAAAAACCGACGAAAATGTACTTAAACGAAAGGAAACATACGAAAACGTAAAAAAAACTGACGAAGAACGTAAGGAAACGTATGAAAGTGTAAAAAAAAACGGATGTTAATAACGAAAAACAAACCAAAACGGATAAAAAAAAGATATGAAACATTGAAAAACGTATAAAAAGTGCAAAAATGTATAAAAACACTATAATTTATTGGGTCGACCCGACTTAATCTGACCCATGACTTATTAGATTCATTTTTAAAACATGACACGTTTGACATATCCGGTTAGAAGTGGTAAGTAGTAAAAAAGAGAAGGAAACGGAGAATAATAAGTGAACAACACATGGCACGGATGGATGGATGGATGACTGCTTCACCTACCTGTTGTTATACTATACAGTGGGCCCAGGGACCACAAATCACTAGTACAGTAATTGAATTGATTATTAATATGAGTTGCAATGGTCTCTGTAGCCGTCCGAATTTAACGAAAATGGTCCTTTAAACTTTTTTGTAACGAAAATGGTTTTTATGGTTGTGAAACATAACAGGTTTCGTCTCTGTGGGAAGATGATTCATAACGGTTTTGGTCCCATGACCCATAACGGATTTGGTCTTTATAGGGACCAAACCCGTTACGTTTCACAACGATGGGGACCATTTTTGTTAAAAAAAAATGAAGGACCATTTTCATTAAATCCGAACGACCACAGAGACGATTTATGCATATTAACTCTTAATATAAACAGAAAATACTACTGTAGAAAGTAAAAAAGAAAAGATACTACTCCAGTACTAGTACTTTTTACTTGCTTTACATTATTTGTGATTTTCAATTATTATTTGGGAATCAGAAAGAAACCAAACAAGAA